>JAQGCB010000286.1:0-25160 GCA_034698835.1 Protaphorura tricampata
TTCTGGCTGGCCCAACTGCTTTAGTCCGACCAAATTAAGGCCCGAATCCGAATTTCAGACCGAAACACAATCTTTCCTTCAATTTGACATTACACTGTTCAAATAATTCTACAATGCATTATCCGAGTCAAGATGAAATGAGCTAAAACCATGAGGGTAAAAGAGGCGAGGTCGGGCGCACTGGGCGTCTTTCTTACCAGACATACCCACTAGCTTATAAGTTAACTTTTCTAGGGGCCAATTTAATTTCATTAAGTGGGAACAATTATGCATAGCATGCGTATAGTTATAGTTATGATAACATTTTGAATCCCAGCTCTTATTGCAGATAGTGCAGAATAGAATAATGTCGAGCCTATAGTGTAAAATTGTGTAATAATTACACAATGTACGTTTACATTACAATTATTGTAATGTAAACGCACTTCGTACGCATACCACATTCACACACTGGTCGAACTTATAAATATTTATCTTATCTATCACACAAAGACATCCGGCCTGCACAGACTTAAGTACTCGTCTTTTTAGCTAACCACACACAATGGATTCCTTTAATAATGCATGGCGTGAAAAATAATACAATTCTATTTAATTCTCAAAATTATTCGTAATAGAAGAATATACTTTCACTACTACCTGTACCGTGGTTGCGGCCGAATCTATTAGTCCCACTTCCGGTGATTTTTATTTTAAAGGAATATGGTTTCAGCATAAGAATGCTTAAAACTTTATCTCATCTTAGGCTTCATTCACTACAGTCGGATCAGAAATCGCAGACTTTCACCACTTTCTCCATAAGGATCAATGGAGAAAGCGGGAGAAAGATCCGGGCTACACGACATGGTCGATTTTATTGATAAATACCGGCATGCAACAACAAATTCTATTATATTTAAAAAAAAAACGTTAGTTCGAGATCTCAAAATATCTAGGTTGAATTCAATTTCAGCTCCAAAATATTTTTATGGAATCAATTTTAACTGGAAACATTGACGCTGAATTTGATATTAGCGAAGCATGTTCATTATTATAGTCCATAAAACAGATAGGTTAGTTTCCAGTTTTAGAAGTGAATATCTGTAAGACAACCCCTATGCATTTTAAAGCTTTCCTTGAATATTGACTTTTAAGCGGAATTGAAAATGAAACCGGGTTACAACATTACAAACCGAATAAAAGGTAATGCAGAAGAAAATGTGAGTGAAAGCTAATTTCCATGGGCTCACGGTGCTGGTGGATTACTACCCGTTTGTTCTTCTTTAATTGGAAGTGACATTTATTTGATAAAAGAATTCAACAATAAATTGAGTTCAAACACTTGACGTATTTGAATAAAAATTCACATCACTTATGAAATTATTCTCATAACACTCTGAAAATTAGCAAATGCGTAGAAATTCCGAACCGAACTACGCTGAGCTGACCGGTCTGCAAAAGATTTCACCAGAAGTTTATTTTTAGCCGCTTTTGTATCTGTAATTCCAAGTTCAAGTTCCAAGCGGGGTCGGCTGTACAAGTCGAAACTGGGAATTCATCTAAGCAGGAATTAGCACATGCACTCTCATATATTAGTCTTAATTCTGCACAGAACGAAGAACAGACTACCGATTAATTCCGTTGGAGAACTATTTTTTTGCTGCAATCCATTCCGTAATACGTATACTGGTGCAAACTGGAGAAAAAAAAATCAATAAAGAGAGAAAAGTCAAGGAGAAAGTGGTCGATTTTGCTCCATTGTATTTGTGTCTACGTAACATACTAGGGCGTGTTATAAAATTAGTGTCTCTAAAATAAAATTCGAATAAAATCTGTTCAGTTTGCTACTATTTCCGAAATAATTCATTATGGGTGTGGCGTAACTTACTTAGTCCATATTTCTCAGTTTAGTCACATTCCTAAACTAAAGCGTCAGCAACCAAACCTGGGCACTTTGGATTTCTGATTTTCAGGTATGCGAAAAGCAAAAATTTTGTATGATGAAAATTCATTAGAGATTAAAAAAAGTTTCGTTAATTTGAATTTGTCGAATTTCAGTACGTACAAGTATGTCGGACGACGATAAAGAAGATTTGATTAAAAAATGTGCCACTGAAGGTGATTGGGATCAAGTCCTTAAATTATACGACGAATTATATCCAGAAGATATTGTGAAACAAGAGGAAGATTGGGACGTGTACCTTACACTCTCTCAGAAAGCAGGTTTGTTGTCTGAAGTTGGAAAACATGATGAAGCCATTAAAATCTACAATACAATACTATTGCTTCTCGGGAGCCCTAATGAAGACGGTGAAAATGATGGACGTGTACTTTCTACGAAACAGAATATTGGCTCTACTCTCATGTGTCAAAAGAAATTTGACGAAGCCTTGGAAATTTTACATGATGTTCTACAAAAACGAATTGAACTTTCCGGTGATGGAAAAGATTGGCCCAAATCAGATCTAAAAAAAATCATTGGAGATTGTTTAGAAGGCCAAGGGAAATTGGAGGAAGCCTTAGCATTTTATGAGCAAGCATATGAAGCATACGCTGACGCTTATGGAACAGAAGTCGATATTACAGGAAATCTTGGTTTTAATATCAAATCCCTACAATTAAGAATAGCTGCAGCAGCGGCAAATGAAGAATTGGATTTGGATACTATTTTGAAAATTGTAGATTATGGTCCAACTGTATTCTCCATCAAACGGTACGGGGATGACGGGAAAGATACCGTCCTACACAGAGCTGTCAGAACGGACATTGCCCACATAATCAAAGTCGTATTCGACAATATTGTTGAAAATTGTCAAGAAGATGCAGAAAAATTGAATGAGTTTTTGAATTTTGAAAATTCCGAAGTTCAAACCCCACTCACACTTGCTGTCCAAAATGATTGTGAAAATGCTGTCCGGTTTTTACTTGAGAATGGGATCTCACATGGGCTTGATGTCAATAAAATTACAAGATTTGGTCTAAATCCATTATTGACGGCTAAATACAGAGGAGTTAGCAACGAGTCCATTCAGAAGTTACTGCAGGAATATAACGCGGTCTTGCCTCCTAAACCCGAATAATAACAATTGATTAACGTATTCCAATTTGGTTTATATAAAAAGTTGTCATATTACTGAACATTGTATCGGAGCTTTTAATGTTAATGCTAATTCATCAAATGTGCGGTATAGGCGGTATTCACTACACGTCTTTATATTTTTTAGAATGAGGCTCTTACAAAATGCACTGGAAGTGACTTAAAATTGTTAGCAGTAATTAGAAAGTTGCCTAAAGAATGTAGCATTGAAATACGTGTTTTCTGGAGCTTATAATAAAAGGATGGGATGCGTACCATAATATGGTGATATTCCGTGATATTCTATGCTTATCGGGAAGGCAGGCATAATGCTACAGATTGTTGTTCTTTTTTCTTAGAACATAGATTTACGGGCCTATTTTTAACTGATGTTACCAACTTGAATAAATGTTAATTACATATTTTTTGTTGCAAGCACAATCAACTCAGTTCTGACTAAATGCAAAGCTCAAATTCCTCGACACTGTCGTTTTGAATGAATTCCAATTGTTCGGAAAGATAGTCTTGTTTACTGAAAAGTGACAACATGTATCATATTCAGGATCCGCTCAATATAGTAATGAACTCGCAGACGAAATCTCCCACAGTTCTTGTTATAGCTTAAATTGTGTCAAAATATTTCAAAATTGAAGATTTCGTAGGTACAGAGAAAAAATGCATGTAAAATATCCACTTGGACAATATAGTGATCGTAATGTTGAGTGTTACGTCGCATGTCGGTCACCTAGTTTTTGATGGATTGAACATGACGAACGTATACAAACCCCACTGTGTGTTGCTGACGATTAATTCTTTACATTGAGAAGGAGTCCAAAAATTTTTCATTAGAAAACTAGTCTTTATACATTGACTCTTTTACGGGTGCAAACTGAGGAAAAATCAATACGAGAGAAAAGGCGAGGAGAAAGTCCCAAGTCAACTTGCTGCATTGTGTCTACGTTAACTTACTAGTAGGTGCTATCAAACCAGTTCTCTCAATTTGGACAATAGAATTGAATTCTGTGAAGATTTTTGTGGACTAATTGCTCGACCATTAGCCAATGGGACTGGATAGCTTCGTGGAGTAATCTCTGCATCAGGTAAGCCTTTAACCTATTGCTGCATTGCATTCATTGCATGACCTGATATAAAATGTTATCAAACCGTTTGTGGGTTTTGAATTCAGGTACGAATATGGAAAACGACAACAAAGAAGAATTGATAGAAAAATTCGCTGCTGAGCTTGATTGGAATCAAGTTCTCAAATTATACGATGAATTATATCCAAATGACATCGTGGAACAAGAAGAGGGTTGGGATGAGAGCCTTACCCTCAGTCAAAAAGCCGGCAATCTGTCTGACATTGGAAAACATGACGAGGCCATTAAAATATACAACACACTCATTCGAATGCAAGCTGATGAATCTGGTGTCACTAGCCTAGGTGTATTGAGGTGGAAAGGGGACCTTGCTGAAGTTCTCTTGAGTCAAAATAAATCTGACGAAGCCCTGGAACTTATAAATGAGGTACTGGAAAAACAAACTGCACTCTGGACCGGTAGGGAACTCATAGAATTTCAAGTTGATCCAAAAATAATCATTGGAAAATGTTTAGAGAGACAGGGGAAGTTGGAGGAAGCGTTGTCATCTTATGAACAGGCATATAATACGCATGTAGAGATTGATGGAGTAACGGATTATATTAAACCTGTTGGATGTGCCATAAAATCCTTGAAATTAAAAATAGCTGCAGCAAACGGGGAACTGGATCTGGAATCCATCTTAAAAATTGTGGACTATGGTCCAACCGTATTATCGATTAAGGATTTTGGGGGCGGGGATTCGTGGTATAATGATAAAGACACGGTATTACACAGGGCTATTAAAACGAACATCGTTGACATAATTAAAATTGTTTTTGATGAAATCGTTTCAAAGTGTGAAGGAGATACAGAAAAGTTGAAGGAATTTTTAAATTATGAGAATTGTGAATTCCAAACACCACTCACACTTGCTGTCCGATACGATTGTGAAAATGCGGTCCAATTTTTACTTGAGAATGGGATTCAACACGGTCTTGATATAAATAAAGTCACAGGGCGGGAGCGAAATCCCTTATTGTTGGCTAATTACAGACTTAATGAGTCAATTCAAGCGTTATTGCTGGAGTATAACGCGGCCTTGCCCCTCAAACCGGAGTAATGACTCTCTGAGTATTGGTTTCGACCTATCTAACAGGGAAACAATATTTTATGCAAATACGAGTTCACTTTTAGAATTATAGAAGCACCCAGGTCAGAAGACTGTCAGCAAGTCAGCGTCTATACGATCTAATCTTAAATCTGCCTTAAAAAAGTAATCAATTGTTGCCTTCATATAGATACAATTTATGAAACCTAATTGCTTCTAATGGTTCCTAGCGAGCTTCTAGTTCTAGGCTCAAACTTATGAGAAAAAAAGCATCAGATCACCCATATCAATCCATGTTAACATAATTAAATTCTTAAGATTAAATGTATTAATTTTACGATTCAAATACATACAAGACATACATCTAATTCTAAGACTTGACTGTACTTACTACACCATGACCATTTGAGCTGAACAAAGTCATTGCACTTTCGGAACACAAATATATTTGTATTATTGGTGTTGAAGGATATTTTAATAAATATTTGAAACTTGGTTGATTTGGTTGTAAGCAAATGTTTATTCATTAGTCATTACGGATTAATGTACGTATATGACTCAAATCTGTCAGACTCTTCGGCAATTACATTTTGCTTTCAAAATTTTGCATCTTTCCAAAGGGAACATATTTCGTGAAAATAACTGCAAATAAACAGTTGTGTAAATACCCTGAAACCCTGTTTCACGGATAGGTACACGTCTAGTCGCTAAACCTATGTAAATGTATCGATTCATGCCGTGCATGATGAATTTTGCTTCAAATTTGCATGTATCATCATAATCATTCCGTTTGACGTCTACATTTCCTTGTATCAAAAAAATGGTAATCATTTTCATTTGTGTAACTTTCAACTTTAGTCATGTTCAACATGCTTTGGCAGAAATCGATCAATTTGAATGCAATAAGAATTGTGGTTTTATAGAAATGTCTTAACAAATCGTTCATCCGATCCTTCATAA
This sequence comes from Protaphorura tricampata, assembly GCA_034698835.1. Taxonomy (NCBI): domain Eukaryota; kingdom Metazoa; phylum Arthropoda; class Collembola; order Poduromorpha; family Onychiuridae; genus Protaphorura; species Protaphorura tricampata. Next base: position 6,206 of record JAQGCB010000286.1, read on the forward strand.
CCGAATGAATCACCACGTCAATGTCACAGCGGTCGGTTGGTTTATGTATCAAATATGCATGCAGCTGAAGTCTGTCAAATGACAAAAGCAGACGAATGCGTAATAAATCGTTACACCCAAATGTCGTTCCACTTCAATCGACAATTTTCACCAGTCCTATACAAAGAACTCCTTCCCAAGCTATCGGTAAAAAAAACTAGTCATATTAACCAGTCCAAATCCAAAGTGGAATTATTTATTTGAACACATTAATCACGTCAGTTGAAGTAACATAAGTGGTGACAGAAAATTAATTTTGCTGGAGTTAGCTTATAGGTGAAATTATTTTGGGTTCTCTTACATAACATATACTTCAATAAATCAAAGAAAATACAGTAAAAGCCAAAGAAAAACGCACACAAGGAATTAGTAAGCAGCACTGGAAGTCGTAACTTTCGTTTTATTATCCTTCGAAGGACTTACTCTTTATTCCAGCATCGGCATCACATTAATCAATTTCTGGAAAGCTAAAGTCTGGACCTGGAATTTGAACTACACGTATTTAACATGCAACGTATTTGGACTGGACTGTAATAGGTTTAGCATTAAATGAACTTCTGTTTCTTGAAATTCTATATCAGCATACAATATCAGCTTTCTCCTGCCCGCCAGGCCACAAGGCGAAAGTCTGGAGAAAGTATGCTGAGCTTGTATCACTCAAACGTGCGAGGACATTGTCCCCAAAAAGATTTAGGCAAATCGAGTTTATTGACGTGTTCCAGAATAATTTATGACCACGTTCTACTTTTGTTTCAATTTAGGTCATAACACACAAGTCCGAATATGACGATGTCACCCAAAATACGGTGTCCAGTAAGCTTGAATAAGCCAAAACATTAGGTAAAGTCACGTTCGTTCCCTGTCAATGGAATAAATATCCGTAATTTTTTTTAATTAATTGTAGTTTGTATTCAGCGTATTGCAAAAAGAATTTAAGTAGAGAGTGAATAATTCTCCAGTTTCGGTGTGAGTACAGACTTCGCTGCAAGCTGATGGTTTCAGTTCTTAATATTTGACAGAGTAAAATTCAATCTATTGTATTTCATCGGAAACCTCAACAAATTAAATCGAAGGATGCACTTTCATAGTGCTTTATTGGTAACCATCACTGTAGTCCTTGTTTTGTCAGGTAATTTGGTTTAAAATTTATATTTGAAATCTTTGTTTTCCTGTCAGTAGTGCAAGGCCGGTCATTTGGGAATCATGAAATGAAAAATATCATTGTGTGAATTTTAGTTTCAGGTTCAACCAAAGGGTACGGATTAGAATGCTGGGCTTGCAGCAGTATTGTGGATCGGAACTGTGCAGAAGACTTTTACTTTGGAATGCCTGACTCAACCATTTTGAAAAAGAATTGTTGGGAACTTCCACGATTAGAAGGCAAAAGAAATGTGAATGCCACCAGTTGCACAAAAATTGTAATCAAAGGTACGGTTACTGAAATCACACTTGCGTTGCACGTACCTTATTCCACCATCACCTGGAAATAAGTTAATAATAAAATTATTTTACTAGATCATAGATCGACGATCGTAAACCGTGGGTGTGGTTTCCCAAACGAATTTGGCCAAAGTCCGAGTGAACCTCTGTGTAAATCTCTATCTCTTCGAGGTGGTTACGGTCACGATCAAGTCGACACTCACGTCGAAATATGTACATGCTCGTAAGTAAATTGTAATATAGTTAATATTCTAAGGCATGATGAAAAGGAACCCACAAATTAAATACCAGAAAATTCTTATTGAAGAGAAAGTTACTGCAACGGTTCGGTCAAGCATTCCTTAAAGTCAGCGATCATTCTTCTGGTTGGGATTCTGGTGATATCTCAATTATATCTCTATCCCGGCTCGGGAAGCTGAAATTGAACATACGTCCATCGGAACAGACAAATAGGGAATTCATCATCGAGTCCCTTGAGAATTCTCTGGCATGATTCACAAATTCGTTTTTAAGGAATATTTGTATATCACAAGAATTACGGTTAACAGTTCACGGAAACTTCTTTGAAAAAATCACCAGACGTCATCGGGAATTCTACAATGTGGCAATCCGTCTGTATATCTTGTCTTCGTAATATGTAATATGTTCTTCAAGAATATCTAAGCGTACTCTGATTTCCAATTTTGTTCACTGTAAGTTTGGCCGGAATGAACATGTATTTGGTTTTTTATAATTATGTCGGTTACAACTTACAAGGTTTGTTTAATTGAAAAGAATTATTTGTTCAAAATATGAGCATCAATATTCCCTTGTTCTTAGTTTTGATAACCTTCTACAGAATTGTATCATGGCCATCCCACGTTGCGAGACTTGCAACAAATTCCAGTAATGCTCTCTTTTGGAAATTATTCTTGAGAACGATATTATCTTCCCGCGCGGCTATCGCGAGCCGAGTGCAAGCATATTTATAATAAACATTCAGAATCTCTGTTAGCTTATCATATACACATTTGACAGTATTGGAATTGGAAGTGAAACCCTCCATATCTCTCTCACCGATACCTTGATTTACTTATAAGAGCTTTGAGTTCAAACTTAAAAGCATGATTGTGCAATCTCTAAATGGAGCTGTTTTTTATGTAAGATTTTAATTAAACTCAATTTAATGATTGCACAATTGCAGTATAACCACACTGTATAACACACGAGAGTAAATGACCCTGTTCGTCAAGGTCTTGAAACGACATCATATCATTACTATAAATATAAAATTCTCGTACTGCATGCCATCGTGTCGGTCGCATGCCGGTAAAGTCTTTTAACTATTGGACACGTTGACATTTTCTGATTGATATGGACATTTTTCATCCTCGACTTAATTTACATTGACATTGACTTGGTTGTTGTGCATTATGATTATACTTTGTATCAAAACAACATCGTTGAATAAAATCCAGTATTAAATTTCATAGGACAGCCAAAAGTAACTCGTCCTTCGTTTTTCTCCAAATACATGCTTGCCACATAAATGTTTCGATGTCATCGCTACTCTTTATCCACGCTGTACACGAATTTGTGGCCCAGGGCTACAGTTAATCATTTAAATTAAATTAAATATGACTAGATTATAGTTTGGGTCATGGCAATAATACGGAATAAATTGAGACTTCTGTGCATTCGAGTTAACAATGTCATTTATTGTTAGATAAGGTCATTTTAATCGAATCCCAAACCCCGAGTGTGTTTGTCTTTGGTGTATCCGTTCATTTATTTTTAATCAATATAATTTTTGTTTTGATCCTATCATGGTCATTCGGTTTTATATTGCAAACGATTACGATTTGTGTTCCACTTTTTTATGAATACATACAAAGTGTACGTATGTATGCATGTATTTCTCACATTCGCAATTCCAATTCGCAGAAGGGTATAGAAGGATTATACGGCAAAGTATGTATATGTAATCTGCAAATGCGAAAATGAGTTCAAAGTCCAGACACGGAATCCAGACCAGGAGCCAAAAAATCAATAGAGTTCTTGCAGATTTGAACTGAGCATGCGAAAATAGTAATAGCAAGTGTATGTGTATAGAGATTTCATTTAACCGTCGCAATTTCTGCCAATTCTCCTCACTCTTCGGGTAAAAAGTGGCCCGTCAAGTCCAAAGTCTGTTGGACGCGTCTTCGTCGCAAAAATTATATTTACAGTATTTTCGTAAAGTAAATTTTATTCTTCTCAGTTTTTTGTGACACTGGAGTCCTTAGAAGGATTTGTCCGGATGCCACTGGATTTTAGAAACGAAATTCGTCAAACTTCTTCCTATCATTTTCTCTTACGTTGAATTTTTGAAACAAAATCTGTTCTAAAAAGTTTTAGAAAATTAGCCTTATAATATATTAATTTACATATTACGTGTGCAGTTGATAATAATAAAATTGCATTGACTCATCCCACCCTTGTGATACAAATTACACGAACTGTCTTCCAAAATTACGTGTGTACCTTGTGTGTAAATTTTCTAAGAAAGAGAATTAAAACAGTGAATTTCCTAAGAACAAAGAACAACCCCACAAAATATATGTCTCTTGGAAAAACTCCATTTGATCATCCGACTTTTTTAGTTCACCTTTGTATTTTTGGCACTCTGACAGAAGTTTTTCAACGACTACAACGATATGGCACCCATTCAACCCAACCAGACCAACCAGGAACGGAAATTCAGTGATATAGGTCAGTTCTTGTGTCTAAATTTAGATTTAGAATTACCATAGCTAATACTACTAGTACTAATGCTATATTGGGGTTTGTGTATTGGCCTTGCAAATTAGCACTACACGCAGAAGGCAGAAGCCACAAGGAAGACTATTTGAATGTCATTTGGCCGTAGCAATTTCAAATGTCCTTGTCATCATAAATGTAAAGATTTTGTGAACAGATAAATAAATTTAGTGCCAAAAAATTCTGAATCATTCTTGCCTTAACTTCCTACGCTTATTCTGCTGAAATTTGCCCCGATGGATTCTAAGCATAAATGTGAAGTATCATCTAATTCTGATATTATGAATTCCGTATTCGTAGTGGTATTTGAGCAGAAGATTCGAAATGATTCACCCTGAAAACCCGACTTGAATTGAATTTAACATCAGAGTTGGAGATCCTCTTCCTTGTCACAAAAATTCACGATGATGATACGCACTGAATAATTTCGGTGCGGTGCGGTGCGGTGTGCGAATGCATACTAATAATACATTGTACTACTTCGTAACGGTTTTACCACTGACTGGAAACATTGCAAGCAAGTCACAATATTATTGAGTCCAAAGTTTGCAGTATAATTTGCCAGGCATTTACACTGCATCGTTCTATCAAGGTTTAAATATCTGCCTCAGACTCGAATAATAAACCCAAGTTCGTGACAATTAATAATTTTACAATCGGATAACATTAATACGATCCAGACCGAAGTTATCATACGATGAATAGCATATTTCAAGATAAAATTAAGATATCCCAATAAATGCAGGACCCTTCCGGAAAGCTTGGCGCTTGTGTTTAACAAAATATAAAAGTCAAAAAGTGCATCTTCGTTTTTGTATAGTTTATCTTATGGTTAATGGGTACATATGATATATTATGAGAATTGAAGTTGAGACAAGATTCCAGGAACTAATAGAAGCCCAATAATAAAAGGGAATTATCATAAAAAAATGAAGTGGAAATTTTTTGTTCTGAGAACTCAACACAGAAATTGTGAAGTGGAAATTTTTAATTTTGTTTGATATTCAATAATATAATCTGATTCTGACGTGTTTTATAACGCTCAACAAGTTATACACGTGTCGTACCTTCAGAATGCATGTATAAAAACATATACCGCATAACAACCACATTTTTTTCATAACATGTATTTGTATAAAACTAGTTTGTAATTTTCCTCATTTCATTTCAAGTCCAGTTTTAATTGCGTGCGTGATTCAAGAAATGATTTAGTCAAAGTACAGGATAATTTTATCACTCATGACATAAATCATCCCTTGTACATGCGTAGGTACTCCTAATTAACATTTATGACATAATTAATAGTTAATATTAAGTTTAATTCTAGTTTGTCTTTCCGCAGGTGACGACATTATGTCGGCGAATCAACCGTTTTCAAAATCTCGGGTTATTCTTCTGAGTCGTGTAAGTTTGAACCAAAAAAGGTCATTAAAATTTGCATAATTTCTCAAGGCATTTTTTAAATATCACTTTTACAAATTTAGCATGGTGAAAGCGAAAACAACTTGAATGGGAAAATCGGTGGAGATGCTGTGTTGTCCAATCGCGGAAATCTTTATGCGGGAGCACTTGCCCGGTAAGAAATAGTTCTGATTTTTCAAAATATTCTAATTCTAAGAAAAGTAAGAAATTCAAAATCTTTTTGGTTCAACAAAGTGTAAAAACTATCAGATCATTTTATGCACGTGAGGTTTATACATGTAGAAGATTTTATCATACAGCATAATCAATCACACTTTTATGGCAGAGGTCTTATCACTCAGGTCAATGAGTCGCGAGTCTTAATTTTGACGTTAAGCGATTGTGCACCAGCCGGCGCCTGCACTTCTTCTTAAAAGCTCTTAATAATTATCGACTCGATAAAATAATATACCAAAAATAATTTTCTTCACAAGACTCTATTAATCTAACATTAATACAATATCCATACAATTTCTGTTTAGATACATAAATTCGATGGACTTTGACCTGTCAAATTTCAACGTATGGACATCTTGTTATCGCCGAACTGTGAGAACGGCTGCTGGAGTTCGATCTGTAAATCGTAGTAAACTTCCTGAACTGGACGAACTTAATGCCGTAATTGTTCAAAAAATATACTAAACTTTCGTAAGCTAACTAACGAATGCACTCATTTTTGGTCATTTTGTCGCATATTTCTTCTTAAGCTTTGAAATTCAATATAAGCAACCAATTCTCCAACTTGTCCTTCGCTTTGTTAACCTATTTTATGCTGAATTCTTGATATGAATTAACATGTTCACACTATGAATGCAGGGAATCTGTGAAGGACTCAGTTATGAAGAAATCCAGGAACTTTACCCTGAGGAATTTGCTGGGAGAGATCAAGATAAACTTAGATACAGATACCCCAAGGTCAGCCACACTTAAGCATAATATTAGGGCATGGACTATAAAATTAAAAGGGTCATGGTGTCGGAGTCCATGTCGCAAAAACTAAACACTACACAGTTTATGTTTATTAACCCTTGGAACTTGATTCGATTTGATTAGGGGGAGTCGTACGAGGACGTTTTGCAGAGATTACAACCGGTCATTGACAAGTTGGAATCTGATGATGGTAACTTTTTGATTGTCAGTCATCAGGCCATCATCCGTTGTCTCCTCACCCATTTCTTGGATAAACCATGGGGTATGTACATTTTAACACTAAATTTTGTCATTGTATCAGTTTTTATTCATAATATGCAATACTGATTGATTTTATTTTGCAGAAGAAGCCCCATATATTCAAGTTCCATTGCATACAGTGATTTGGTTAACAAAAACTGGGAGAAATGATAAATGGGAGCTCCACCGTGTCCAAATGCCAATTGAGTGTGTGGACACGTTCCGACCCAAACCCAAAGTAGGATAATAATCTTTTCTAAATTTTTCAATTAAAAAAATGGTTGAATTTTAAACAAATGTTTGAGTGTTTTTATTCATCATACATTCGTTTTGTACAGAATTGCTGTGCAGAACGATCCAGTGAAGATGCTCTGACTACGGTCCCGTTACACTACTGAACAGACCGCAGCGCAGTAGCAGAGAAGCAATTTTTTATTATTAAAATGAGATCGCAATTTTATTTTTTAATCTTCAAATGTATCATAATTCATAACTGGTGAAAATATTTGTAGAAAAATGTGACAACAGAACCTAAATATGTACATGTGCTTGTACACATTCGCTATATGTAGTGAAGAAATGTTATGAAATCTATGTAAAATTAGTAAAGTTTAAGATGGGAATTGACGAGATTTCTGAGATTTAGTGCAATTTTTACTTTGACATATTTTTATTCCATATCTAACATTATAGTGTAATCTTGAGCAGTACTATTGTGCTCGTCTGATCAAATGAATAAAAAAAAGTAGAGTAAAAAAATGATAAAGGTTTATTACTTTATTTCGACCAAATCCACAATCCACAATTAAGTACGGTTGAGTTGAAGCATAATTTCTGCAATTTCCGGACGGGTAAGGATAATTTTACCAGTAGTGGCTAATGATTGAGGCGAAATTACACTTAAATTGGATTCCTATATAACATGCTGTTTCAACCAAATAATCGACATTTCGCAGTAAGCTACCATAAAATATCGTATAGAAGCCCGGGCTTTTATTTGTTCTGGCAGGGTCAAATATCGCAGACTTTCACCACTTTCTCCATAAACGTAATGGAGAAAACCCGGCTTCTATTCGGGCTCAGGCTACTATTTGGATCCGGCCTCTACTCGGTATTTTATTGTATGCTTTTTAATTTACACCCAGAGATTGAAACGTCTCTTGGGAGCTGGAGTTGTCGTCTTACTTGCAAATGGATTCGGTGCAAATCCACCATATGGACCTTCTGATGGATCTCCACCGTAAATTGGTCCACCATAATCGAAAGGATTGTAATAATTTTGAGTGTAGTCCCATGCCCATTCATGAAAAGTACGTGATTCTAGTTTCGGATATTGAATCTTCGGATCTTCTAGGATTACGGCTCCAGCTGCACTGTCCAATTCGAATCGATTTCCAGGAGCAGATTTAGTCAGGAATGGAAATCCGTCGCAATTAGCAACAGAAACGGCTATGACACAAACCAATGTTGGTAGAAAGTACTGCAATACATTCAGAAACAAAAGTTGTATTCATTAAAGAATTTAGATATATAGGAACTTTTCGCAACGGATCACCCGCTATCAATTTATCTTTCAGGATAGATCTCATCGGAAATCCCTGTAGGTACAATTTTTGCTCGTGTTTCAGTCTTCTGTTCTATTTGGATATTTCTCTCATTCGGCATTCCATGAACAATATATCAGGAGAATCGAATGTCGTAATCAAATTCCCCGAACGCGTGTATGTTTTCCCAATGCACAACATTAACTGTCATCTCATATATAGTCTGTGAATGAAGAGAATCAACCACGAGCGTGTGTGTGTTGTGTCACGTCATACCTAATTTAGCAGTTAGTAGTATCCCTATTACACACTATTAGCACAATTATTATTGTCCACTCTTTACGACTCCGACTCAAGTGCATGAAATGACAGAGTACATCAATTCTGCCAAGTTAAAAGTAGTAAAATAATTGCTTCAAGTGGTATAGTAATACTAAATTAGTAAGTACTACTAATAGTGCCAATATTTAGGAGTGCAGCCAACTTTTATGGACAAGAGGAGGGTTTTTATATGTGTACTAACTAAGAACTATTATGAATACTCATTTTTCTTTCGAATACTCCTTAATTCGTCATTTCCGCTGAGTTTTACTTTAGCGAAGATGATGATTCTTTTGGTAACTGTGAAAATGAAACCTGAATATTATAGGGCCCACTTGCATTTGACCCAATCAACCGGCTAATGTTTCAGTGTTTCTGATTTCAAAAATGAAATTCGAACGGAAACAACGTAACCTTAATTTTGTACCCACATAGAAATACGTAAATATACGATAATTATGCAATGACTAAAATTTTACAAAAGGTAAAGTGAAATGTTACGTGAAATTGAATTTGGAGAAGAATTCACCTTAAAGGCTCAAACGGAATCTGAGTCTGGGATGTTTCGATTATGAAATATGAAGGATTAATTTTCTTATGCAGAAATTGCTTAATTAATTGACGATTTCGTTGTCCGTATCATCGTATCAAGCAGGCATTACGCCAGAAGTCTTGAAATTGACTCATTATACGTTCAAATATGAACACTTTAAAAGTACCGAATTTTATATTGAGAATTTAAGTCTAATGTACATAAAAGATTGATACAGGAATAACATTTTAATCCATGCATTCGTCGAAAATCTTGGGGTAAAAAACATGAAAAGAAATGGTAAGTGTATAACCTCTCTGCGTATTCTTGATGTGACCAATTCCTGAGTCTGATCAAATTCTTGGGATTATGATTTACTTATTATACGCCCTGTACGTTCACAGTTGCAACTAATTGGGGATAATATTCCGTAATATTCATCCGGGTACTCGGTGGTCCGATTATTGAGTTTTCAACATATTCATATGAAACAGAAGTGGAAAAAGGGCTTCAAAATGTTATAGATAAGTTTATTCAATCAAAAATTAGGACAAAAATATTTCTGGCGCACCCTGTAACCCATGAGCGACCACATTTATTTCCTGCGACTCAAAAGTGAGTTGTAATTTCCCATGGTTGTAAATTGTGACTGTGTGTGTGAGTGAGTCGAGTGGGTCTGAAGAGTGTGACCGCCGGAGTTTAACTTTTGGGTGTGTTTCATATTTTTCATCCAGGAAGAATTTCAAAAAAATTACACGCAATTATTCAGTTAATTTTTAATTTTTTAGTTTTGAGAAATTAAAGAAGAAGATTTTTGAGTGTATGTTGAACAGGCTGAGGGGAAGTGTTTGGAATACATGAGGATATCACTGGAGACTATTTTGTGTTCGTCCCAAAGATTTATTCATCAAAAAAAGTTGAAGAGAAGCAAAAGCAATGCAGGCGATCAAGTGTGTCGTTGTCGGTGACGGGTAATTTTAATATTTGATAATTTTTTGTATGTATTTGGTTAATTTTAATCTGTCTGGGGTCACGGGGTCACGTCTGGGTACAATCACAATCAATAAGAGTGTCAAGGAATTTATGCGAATAATACACATTAATTAGCAAAACACGTGTGAACTAAATCTTCAGTAATTTTGAGTATGATATTTTGTGGACAACTGATTAATATATGCCTGTTTTTTTCAATCTATTTCAGAGCTGTCGGTAAAACCTGTCTCCTGATTTCCTACACTACAAATGCATTCCCAGGGGTGAGTTTCTGACAGTAATTCTTATTTTTGGTTTTAGAATGTACGATTTTCAAGTTCATAGTATTGTGTTATTTACGGTGACAATGAATTGATGGATACTTGATGTTATTTTGATTTGGTTTTGATTGCAGGAGTATATCCCGACAGTATTTGACAATTATTCGGCCAATGTTATGGTTGACGGGAAACCAATCAACTTAGGACTTTGGGATACGGCTGGGCAAGAAGATTATGATCGACTCCGCCCACTCTCGTACCCACAAACGGATGTCTTTTTAATATGCTTTTCATTAGTAAATCCAGCAAGTTTTGAAAACGTTCGGGCTAAGGTAAGCCTTTCGTACGATACATACAACTAAATATTTCCGTTTTACTACGATTATTTCGAATAGTGCTAACAGTGCTAAGGAAATTGAGAATTGAATTATTCAAGACTAAACAATGATATTCCTCTTGTCTGCGTTTCCAGTGGTACCCCGAGGTTCGCCACCATTGTCCTAATACGCCAATCATACTGGTCGGTACAAAGTTGGATTTGCGTGAAGATAAACAGACAGTTGAAAAATTGAAAGAAAAGAAGTTGTTGCCAATTACGTATCCACAGGTACTTCGAAAATTTCGTTATTTAAAAATCTCTATTAATTAATTAAATGAATTTAAATAAACCTTTGTGGTCTACACAAAGCAAGTTCCTTAATAGATTTAATTTGAATAGTACAGCCCTGCCAGAGAGCAAAATTGTACAAAAGTATGCGTATTTGCTCTCTGGGGTAGCCGGTATGATCTCGTTATTCAATAACCTGTCTATAAAATTACAATTGTTTAATTTTTATTTCCTCTTTTAATTAAATCTCATACCTCGCTCGCGTGATATATTAATTTAGAATATTGCATTGTAAGGATTTTTTATTTTTTTCTCTAAAGGGTCTCTCGATGGCGAAAGAGATAACTTCCGTGAAATACTTGGAGTGTTCAGCGTTAACCCAGAAAGGGCTGAAAACTGTTTTCGACGAGGCAATCAGAGCTGTACTATGTCCTATACTACCCAAAAAACCTAAGAAAACTTGTTATATACTTTGAAATATATTACGTACTACTGTGTTCGGTTCGGCGATGAAAATAATCTGCAAAGGGGATTGGGAGTTTTGATTTAATGTTTTTCAGGACAGGAATAGAATTCAATTGCTTTATTAATGTTTTCATAATCTATTTAATTGCCTTTGAATATTAATGCTATAATAATAATACATTTCGTCAGAAAGTCACGGAAAAGTTGAGGCTGAAATGTTAGACTTATTTATGACTTTTCGAATCGTGATGTCAATACGATAAATCTAACATCTTCTTAACTCTGATTATGAGTGTCTGGAATTGGCCAAAGAACTTTCAGCATTTCTGGCCAAATCCACGTTACTTGCTTTAATTTTTTGATTAAAATCGAATTCAAGAGTGCCAGTTCCTGACATTCTGGTTCAGAGTAATTTTATGATTAAGCCGTGGTTATCTTAGTTGTTAATTTTCAGTTGTTGTTATGTTGCGCTATATTTTGATTGTCGTTATATTACTCTCGTATGTACATTTTTACAAATAATCTCTTGCTATAATTCTTTCTTAAAATAACAAATGCAAAAAAAAAACAGGCCAATACTATCTCTTTAGATTCGCACTGCACACTGCACTGTACTTACGAGATTTATTCTTGTCCAGTTCATTTGTACGTTGCGGGTATGGAGAGATTTGAAAGAAGTTCTTTTTAATTATTTTTAACTTTACAATTTGCAATATTTTGGGGCGTCAATTCAATCTGAAGAATGTCTTCTACTGCATGCGTGATGCGAGTTTGAAATCGCTATTGTTTACTTGTACGTACGTATATACAGAATAAAAAAAATCAATAATGAGTCCAATTTTTCTTAAATGACACTACACTACACTGATTTTTTGAATGATACTCTCACTCGGTCTCAGATTCAAAATGAACTACTACAATTTTTGGCACAAATAGGTAGAAATAACATTTAATGTCATAACTCGAAAATGAGTGAAAGTAAAGTTCAATAGAATAATACCCAATTAGGAAGAAACTAGGTTGGTTATAAATAAGTATTTATTTCAAAACAAAAACTGCAATACAAATGCAACCGGACGTGTTCCGTTACAATGAAAACAAAAAGTAAGACTAAAAGTACATTAATTTGTGTCAACAACTTAATTTACTCGACTCGCTTGTTTGGAGCTACCAATATCTGACTCTATGTAACCTCCGTATGAATCAGACTCAGAATGAACGGCACCCGGGAGTCTAGCAGAATTCATCTTCTTTCCTCTCTCTTCAATTAAATGGTAGGCAAAATGATTGAGCTGCAATAGAAAAGTAACTATTAAAACGCAAACCCCTAGTAAACAGCATGATTTAATGTACAATACTTTTGAAAGAGATTTTATAGGGTCGAACTTACATGAAACCCAGCAGGAAGAGCAACACCTTGCATCCTGTACAAAGTAGGCGAAACATTTTGTACGTCTTGCAGTGAATGGAGACTCGTGACCGTCGTCTTCCCGAGCAAGCCCGTGTTGCTCATTAAAGGTCCTCGACTAATTTCTACAAAATCCCCAATCCGGTATAAGCAAACTGACTTGCCGTCATGAGAAGTTTGTGCAATTTCTGGGATTTGCTCTCGTTTGTACTTGTTTTCCTCAAACATCTCCAGAGCTAATTCCGTGCTGACCTCCAGTCTTTCAAATGGTAATTTTTGTCGGGCTAATTTAATCATTTCCGCGCTGAATACTCTCATCTCGTCCTAAAATAAAATAAAATTAGTTAAACCAAATTATAACCAAGTAAACTGCCAGGAAAAAATGTAATATTTGGCATGCTACAGATTTTGTAAATGGAATTTTAAATTGCAGGAGCGAATGTAGTATCTGAAAATAGCGCATTGACGAATTTGCTTCTTTGAATAAATTAAAGGAATGTATATATGCCACCTGTTTGCATTTGAGTGGAAAACTTACCGAGTTTGGTTTCCAATTAGGAATCTTAATGTCAACGTCATAAACAAAACTGCCGCTTCTCACTGTTAGAAAGACAAAAGAAATCAGGAATAATCGAAGGAGGGGTAAATCGGTGAATTAAGAGTACAGAAGCAGAACATATCTCGTACCATTTGCGGAAGGGAAGCTGTGAAGTTCAATATAAAAATGGTCTTGAAACGCTCTTTCAAGTACGCAACCCAACATGACAGAACAGCTTCGCCAAAATATCCGGTTCACCTATAGAAATAACACACTGTGATTGAAGTATTGAAGTATACTATCATTTCAATTTTAATTCACGTTATTTACATGAAAAGGGTCTTCATCCTTAGGCCTCATAGTAAGAAATCTCAAGTTACAATTGTCTAGGAGCGGCCGATGCATATCCCAGACTTGACCATTGACCTCAGCTACGACGCTGTTCGAGATGTGAGGTTCTCCCAAATCTAAATTGTTAATGGAACACGATAAGAGCACAACATTGAACATCCAAACATATTTTTCACGTAAAAGTATAATCAAGCTAACAACAAGGGAGACAGCTTTGTTGTGTACTAAAACTTACGGAGGGCACAGTGATGTGGTGTGCTAATATATTTATTCATTAGGAAAGACGTATGTTCTCCTATAGGTAGTTGGCACTCAATTGTGATTTTCTCGATTCGTCCAACGCTCAACTGTTTTTTCTGTTCCTCTGAAAATAGTGCAGATCTCTTTGACTTAACATCCGCATTATTGATGAGAGGAATTGGATGTTCTTGGGCACGACGGACATTTTCCCTGACAAGGTGACCATATAATTCAGTCCTTACGCCATACATGTCTTGAGCTGTTGGACCTTGAACTGAATGAATGTTGAGCCATCCTATTTAAAAGTATACAAAAAATAAGTTTCAGTTTAATCGTTGCTATACACGTTACAACAATAACATGGCTACATGGCTGTGATCTGTGATCTGTGATGTCCTGTGCGGACTAGAATGTCCTTCTGTTCTAAGATATTTCTCTGCACTCCTCGCCTTGTTTGTTTGGTATACTGCTAGAATGAAAACGATTCTTCAAATCCCACAAACTTGACTTCCGGATACTTTTATTCTTAGTAATACCTTAACACCAAATTCAAGTGACAGATACATGGATTCGACTCGACCCGACCCTCTTAAAAATATCGTTGTGAAATTCTTCTAATTGCTCATTCATTGCCGAAATCACAGGGAAAGCACAGAGCAGGCGACATTATATTCTGTAGTATATTTTTACGGTATCCATATTTATCATGTCAGCGTCAGCTAAATTCCGTGAAATACTAACTAAGCTATATAATACAAGTTATAAATCAATATTTTTTGTTAATTCTTTCTTCGGTCTAAAAAAAACCGTTCTTGACATTTTCTCATAGTTTCTTTTATAATCTATCCTATCGAATCAAACATTAAAAGAATCATGCACTTAAACCTAAATATTATTACGTGTTAGAAATAATTAAAAGTTCAGTTTAAATTTTAAATTCATCCAGCCAACTTGAAAATCTTTCTTTTCTTACGTTTTGTTGTGTGTCGCAAAATTCCTAATTGAGATCCAAATAGTGTTCGCCCCATGTCAGCAAACCTGAAATCTTATAGTAAATCGTAGACGCTAATTCGATTCTGCACAGAATTTTAGTTTCAAAATTTCTTAAAATTCCGAATTTCCAAATGCCGCACTCAAATAAAACTTTTAAATTCAGGTTCCCGCGACTGTTCAAAGTCCCCGCGCCAAATCACGCACCAGTTAGGCAGATGAGAATGAACCGAGACTAGACTCCAAGATTTTAGAAATATTTTGGGTATTTTTTAGAATTAGAATTATAGGAGAAAGTTGGTTTCAAAAAGTAAGATATACATTTTGAAAAGCGAGCAAAGACACCTTTGACATTCCGCTCCTCGTGCAATGAAATAGGTAAATACTGTAGTACAAGAAGAAACAAATATCTAAGCGGACACAAGCGGGCTCATTGCAAAAAGCAAAATGTACATCTCACGTTTTCAGGGCACCCCATTCGATTCCCGTTGTTAATTGTGACTTCAGGGTGGGGCATAACTCTCTGCGTGTATAAAAAGTTATCAGAATTGTATTTAATACAGCTCCAGGTGTGTTAAATGGGTGTGAAATTCCTCTTCATTAGAAAATACGTTCATACATTGAATGACACGATAGCGATAGTCGAATTGTTTTGTCTTACGTCATTTCAGAATTCGATAGCAATCAAATCAGCCCTCGCTCACGAAGAATCGAACGAGTAGTAAATGAAAATATAGCAAAAACTAAAGCTCCTCCCCGACGGGGAATCGAACCCCGGTCTCCCGCGTGACAGGCGGGGATACTTACCACTATACTATCGAGGAATCGGATAATGAGTAATCTAGTTAAACGCAACATGAAAATTAAATTAATGTTACGTAAATGAAATCATGCCATCAGTATCAGTGCAATGTTACAAGTCTGACTCGGACTAAAACTAATGTAAATCTACACGAAGTGAAATGTACTATGTACGAATAAGTAACGTAACATGTCAACATGTGTAATTATCACTTTTGGCACTACGAAGGAATTTTTGCAAAAAAAAATAGCGTACTACTTAAATTGAACGAAATAATTTATTGTAAAACCGGTACGTGGACAAATAAAATAGTATCTGCCGATACTATTGCCATAAAACAAGAGCGGTTAGCCCAACCAATAAAGTAGAACAAACAAAATGTACTTGACCCCCAGACTGGGCACTGACACACTTGCCGCCATCCAAATTTGGAAATTCATCATTACATTCACAGACTCCATATGGTAAATCGACTCCATCTTTGAGTGGACTACACTTAGCATTGGAAGGACACTCCCTCTGTTGTCCATGTACTGGAGCAGAATGGCATAGGCCCCCTAGTGGGCTTAAACATTTACTTCGGTCTTCATCATAAGAATCTTCAGGATAGGAACAAGTGCAAAGTTCATTGGCTAAATTGCAAGACAATATATCCACCGAAGTACAAGACCATGTAGAATTACAAACGTCTCCATGCTTTTGATCTGTTTTAGGTAGACCGCAAGTGTTGTCTTTATTAGCCACGTAGTCTTCGACGCAGGCGCAATATCCAATTGGACCGATAGCCCCGGGCCGTGGTAAACACCAAGCATTCTGAACACACTTCCGCTGTACTCCACCTATCGGCTCTAAAAAACAATTGTAGTCTTCACCAACGAGACTCACACAAGTTTTAGTGGTTTCTTGGTAAATCATCCCACTGTTTGGCACACAACCGCATGTTTTCGAGGTCTGATCACAATTCAAAATGGCCCCTCGGTCGCAATTGTGCGTAGCGTTGCAGGTATCTCCATGTCCTTGAGAAAATTTGGCAACGTCACATGTCCTGTCTGAATAGGCCAAGAATCCATCGTCACAGACACAGAATCCGTGTAATGGGATATCTGGATTCGGTTCACAACGAGCATTACGGATACATTGGCGATGAACGCCACCTATGGGTTGAACATAGCAACTTGTCCCAGGTCCATTCACGAGACTTCGGCAGGATTGAGTTTGGGTATCAAACACCATGTTGTCTGGGTCAGCACAGGCGCAGTTGCCGTCTTGAGGGCCTGGCCCACTCAAGTCACACAGTAGGGAAGCAGTGACGTCACAGTAGTGTGTTGTATTGCACACGTGTCCAAAGGATTGAGTGCTTTGCACGGGGCCACATGTTCGATCAGCGTATTTGAAAAACCCAGGTGCGCATCCGCAATATCCGAAGGGAGAGGAGGGCGTGTCAGGGCGTGGCAAGCATTCTGAATAGGGCACACATGGCCGATCTAGTCCGCCAATTGGTTCCAAGAAACAATTTCCGGTCTCATCGGCTAAACTTAGACATCTCCTATCGTCAACGTTATAAACCATGAAGTCCTTCGCGATACATTCGCATACGTTAGGTACGCCATCTTTTGAGCAAGTTAGACCAGAACGTACTTCACAGATTTTGGTCGGATCGTTGTCATCACAAGTCGCGCCATGTCCTAACCTGGAATGTAAGACAATCGATGAGTTCATGCGTAAGACCATGTATGAATGTACAGGGAGGTCAATAAATAATAACATACGTACCTGGATTTCTCGCAAACGCGATCTTCATTCCCAACAAAATCAGCTATACACCTGCAGTAACCAAATGGGGAAGTCCCGGTATAGTCCTCTGGTCTTCGGACACATTCAGCGTTGACGATACAATGGCGCTCGATTCCTGCAATCGGTCGACGAAAACAGTTCCCTTGAGTCCCGACTAGACTTACACATTGTGCCCTCTCTGGGTCGAAAACCATGAAAGTTGGCTCGACGCAAACACAAATATTGTCTTCGTTGCAAGTTAGGCCAACCTGTGCGTCACAGGGATTGGTCACAGGGTCGCAAGGGTCACCGAAACCACCATTGACCACTACAATGAAATGGATCGCCACGAAGAAAAATGTTACAGATTTCCAGGACAGATGCATTTTTGACAAGAATTATTAGACTCCGGTGTAATCGGTCAGATTGCCAGACAGTCACTGACGTAAAAGGCTTTTGAAAATATTCCGAAATAAAAGGGTAGCAAAAGTGAGAATCTTTGTCGGACGAGTGAGTCAAGGACATAAAACAATTAAAACGCCATGTTAAATCAATACTTACTCAATTTTTATGCAGGTCGTGTATGCCCGGGACGGGACTGTGAATAAATCGCAGGTGTCAAAAATTGATAAGAATTTGCATTAATTCTCCTGCATTCATCTACATCTGTACATCTGTACTGTTCATCTACTCTGCCGTTTCTAACATTGGTAATCTAAATTGCCCTCATTAGACTTCGCAAATGCGTCATGTTTTTTTTTGATAATATTAATACATGGTTTTGAGATTATGTTCAAGTCACAATACCACCGATTGCTGGTTATATGGTTGCTTTAAAGAGGTTTCTCTTATATAGAGCTCTTTCCAACTACTACTACATATACATTTTGTAGCCCTAATTAAAGAAAAAACTGCGTGAAATACAATACAATGTTTTGGTTGGCTTTATGGTTCAGGAGAGTCCCATTTTACTTTGCGTTTAATTAAAAAATATGTATTTTGGGTAGAACTGCCAACCCCAAAGCGAAATAAAAAAAATGCTCATTTTATGTTCTCAAAATTGTGTTTTAAATCCAATCGATTCAAAATTACATACGGTAGGTAATATATCTAAAATGTCTATGTAGCCCGACAGGAAAGCATTACATATTTTATGCTCAACTAACCTTGACTCTGATTTAAACATATTTAGTCTAACTCGCGTTTCCCAAACGCCTGTTAGCAGTTTGGCATGGGATATTCT
>JAQGCB010000287.1:0-25152 GCA_034698835.1 Protaphorura tricampata
ACAGGTGAGGAAATGATGTTCTTTAATTCGACTATCATATCATTAGTTATAATTCATTTGAAGTATTGACATTGTAACTTAGATCTCGTATTCGTATTTGAGCAGTTGTTCAATGCTTGCGTGGCTTTATTATTTTACTCCATGATGTAGGGCATTTCAATTTTAATTTCCCGGTATAATTCAGCTTACACCGCCTCCGTGTACTCAACTGTCCTCATTTCTTTGGAGAGGTTCATCGCTATCTGCTGGCCACTGAAGTCAAAATATCTACTCAATCGAACTAATTCAAAACGTGCCATTACGAGCATTTTAATATTTTCCGTTCTGTTGAATCTTCCGCGTTGGATTGAATCTTACGAGTGGAATTACTATGCTGAAGACAGTCCGAATTGGAACGACTACTACAAACCAACGTTAATGAGGATGGACAATTACAGGACGATTTACCACGGATGGGTTTGGATCTCATTCATGTACATTTTACCTTTCTTAATGGTGACTGTCTTCAATGTCAAGATATTTCAAAATGTGGGTACTTACTCAACACAACTCAAATATTAACTTTAAATTAAACAATGATTTCTTATGTATTTCAGAACAAGGCATCTAATCAAGTCAGAATTGGAATGCAATCAACCAATCCTGTCCAAAACACAGATGCGACCAACACCTCTTCATTAACTAAAATGCTTCTCTGCGTCGTCGGCGTCTTCGTTGTGTGTAATTCTGTACACATTGCAATCGTTGGTTATTTCTTGGTTGCATATGATCATATCCAGTTGTCGACGGTAGAAGCCGTTTCCTGCCTCCCTATTGTGATTAATTGTTCTGTAAACTTTTTAATTTATGTGTTTCTGGGGAAGACGCTGAGAGTTGAGTTTTTGAAATTGGTGCCAGAATGTTTGAAGGGTTCTTGTTTTCCTTGTGGGAAAAGAGGTACGAATTCGGAATAGAATTGCTATCTGAACTTTTTGGAGTGTGCGATTAAAAATTCCCTTTGGAAAGTTGCGTTTTTTGAAATTTCATCCTTGAGAATTTTTTTCGGAGCGATTTTTCCGAGGGGGATGCGCGGATGGACACGATACGACGATATCGTTACTGCGTACAATGCTTGGACAGCATTCGCTAAGGTATGTATTCGGTAGCTTTTGATCGGACATCCCCCGAGGAACTCTCGCCTTTTCCTAAAGTAATTGCAAAGCACGATATTAATTGTACACACTGAATATAGTTTAAACAGTACTACGAAATGGTACAGTTGAAGGCGTCGCGGTCCAGAGTCATTTATATATTCCGGTTGGTATAGTAGAGGTCGTAAAATCTGGTAAAAGTAATTTGTTGAGACAGAGATTTGCGTTGTATGAATGAAAGGATAGACTAAACCAACCTAAACTAATCGAGTCCGATTGCTTAAACAAAATATTAATAAATTGTTTTCCCGACTCCATTAGTACCAAATTGGATGAGAAACTTCGACTCCCCAAATTTGTCAAACCCGCCCCGTGATTTAGCACTGCATTCTCAAGCATACGATACATTTGTGCGCCATTTTCATACGTAGAATTCTTATCTTTTATGTACGCAATCGACTCTATTATTTTACGGCAGTAGTTGCATGAAGAGTCATTAGGTAGAAATGGTACTTCTGGAATGGCAGTTTCCACGGTGTCATCATTGAGAATAACTTTAGAAAAACTTCCGAGCTGATATTCGCTTCTATTTGACAATTCAATTAATGTTTTTTGGAAAATATGGAGTTACAGGTTTTGTGGCAAGTGATGTGAGGACTCCGGCGTACCCATTTGTTATCACAATCGCTGTTATAATCCAAAGAGTGAAAACAAGTGTCCCCTCAGGCTTTAATGATTTTGGTAGAGAAATTCCTTGATTGATTAATGTTCCAAAAACACAGATCGCACTCACATTCGCATCTCGCTACTTCTGAAGGGTAAATAATGCCAATGTCACGGCAATTAAACTGATTGTGGTACAGAGCCAAGTCCTAACATCCATTGATGTTGTACAAAGCCTTTGTATTAATGTCCGAAATGTAATTTTTATTAAGAACAACAAGGAAGCGGTAAGGGTTTATTTCCACTGCGAGAATATTTATAATTCGGTTCTTAAGATTCCAAATATGAATCCAAATTACTTCCGTGTCCAAGAATCCCAACGAAACTGAGTAATCCATCTCTTCCACCTTTTTCTGCAACCAAGGAGAAGTTAAATTTTCTTACTGTTTCACGATACAGACAGTTCTCCTTTAATACAGCTACAGAATCCAACATTCCGTTCTTAATTTCAGTTTGGAAAAATGGCTTGCAATTTTCCGAATTAACACGTTGGAATTCTGTTAAATCATTATGAACCCTGGACAATACCGAAATCCTTTTTCGGTCCTTGTGTTATGTTGATTGTACCAATATTTGTCTATTTCAGGGATGGTTGTTAATTTAGTCTTTGGTGGGATTTGTAGGATTTTGATACGGTATGAACGATACTCACAAAATGTACAAACAAGATTCAGTTCGGAAGTTCGGATCCACCATGAATTTCAATGATGTGTGGGTAAAACCCGGGTATTGAATACAGGGTTTCAAAAACTTCAATTCTGTCCGGTTCTACCATTTTGTCATTCGTGACATAGATAACCAAATCACTGTACAACTCATTTGCAAGAACACTTCTCGTCCCAATATATGCCCTTATAAAATATATATGACTGATGCTCTGAGGAACAAATAAAACTTCAACTCGGTAATTAATGAATCGTGTATGCGTCCCGTGTGAAAGACAATATTCCAATCGGGACTCCCGATTGGAATATTGTCTTTCACTGAATACTTTAGCGACCGACCTCCAAGCATTTACAAATGTGTCAAAAATCAAGGTCGGTGTCATTTTTCTACGTGAAAAACTCATGTACTCTTCGGATTCAATCACTTCGGTCCCCACAAATTTAATGACACAAGAATCCACAGTTCTCATGAATTCTTTAACTTCATCCGACAAACTTATAATTTTGGATGAACCAAATGTAAGTATGCAAATTGATTGTCCACTCCGATTAGTAGCAGATATATGAGAATCTTAGATGACATTCGTGAGATAATCATTATGGTTTCAGTGTACAGAAATTAATTATAATGAAAATATAGTCTGAATGTCTAAAAGACAAAGAAGTGAAGTGAAGGTACAATTGCAGTTTGTTAAATTGAAACTATGACAATTCGAACGTTAGATTGCGGTGCGGTAATGTGGAGTAGTGGTACAGGAGTAGAGATCAAACTGACTGGATTTTACGACCTCACACAGTCCAATTTATATCCCTGTGCTTATGTATTTCGTCATGTTTAACAAATACCATGGGACATGGTGGAACTATTACCAATTCTTTGTTTAATAATAGAAGACTTCTGAGTGACACACAATACATGTAACCCATTTTCTGAACATGCATAGCGGGCGCACCGCACGGCGCACGGGACACGAAGATGGAATTTTGTAGTCAGAGAAACCTTGACTGAGAGGTATCATTAATTCTAATATTCATAGCTTACATCACATTGTTTACTTAATATGCTCATGAGATTTACAGAATTCCAACGCAACGTTTCTTTCTTATCATTTCTTCTGTTCCACATTTGGTTGCGTGTCCATTTTCTATTTTCTTTTTGCTTACACATTTTATCTACGAAACGATGATTGAACGTATGTATGTTATGTATCTTTTCAAATTACCGTTTCTGTTACGTTTCCTGCCCCTTGCCCCTCACATATTCCGGAGAGAAAAAGCCCAAGAAAAGTTACATGACTACGTATTACTAGGAATATCAATTCATACTCGTGTATTACAAAAAGGGTGGACCAGAAACTTTGGGCGAACTCTGATTGACCTTACATTGACATGGCTTTTCCGACTTACTTGAGATGTAGCAGATGGACACAAAGAAATTCAAATGATATGGGCTCGATTAAACGCCGGGTAAAAATGTCATTTTTTTAAATTAAACGCCGGGTTTCGAATAAACGCCGGGTAAAAAGGTTCAAAATTTAATTAAACGCCCGGGCGTTTAATCGGTCATTTAAGGTATGTATATTACACGGGGTCTTACGAAGGCATAATGCTCTAAGTAGTAGATATTAAAATTATTGCGAAAGACTGTAAGTCTGACCTATACAATTGGCCGCGGCGTCTGTGGGGGCACTCTAACGGCGCATTTCTTAACAGAATCACTTCAAATTTGGTTTGAGCTATACTTGGCGTCTAACTTAGGTTAAAGGTCGTTGGTCAATAATATTGGTTGAAGGGGAAGGGTACTTTAGTATTTAAAGCTGGCCAACAAGAAGCGGTATTTAAACCAACACAGTTGGAAGCTCTAATGCAAATACTGCAGCATTTATTTCACTGCGCTTCTAGTAGTCTGTGGAGGGTATGTTTCTGCCAACTCAATTGAACTACAATTTAATATTAAAGATGTAGTGAATGTGTAAAACATTGCGTGATCAATTGGTGTTGAACGTTAGTAGAATTATTAACAAAAACCGTAGATGCTTGCACCTAAACAAATAAACGTCAGGGCCCTAATTCAATCATCCGCACTAGTCAATTACAAAATCAATTTTATTATATGTTAACTCGCATGAGTTCACCTCGCCGTCCGGGGAATGCATTTATTTCACAAAATAATGAATCGAGTTCTTATCTACTCTGTCGTCCAACTTCCTACCTTAATTAAGATATAATTAAAGGAGTTGACTCTGATATCGTTCTGATTAAATCGTATCATTTCGTTCGCTAGTAATGAAAGGAATACATGATAGGACAGAACATTGCATGCTTGGTCTTCACTCCCACCGTACTCATTTTCAGGTAGAGAATTGATAATGGATGGACAATTGAGTCTAGGACGAGATTGTACATTTTGAGTGAATCTTATGACTTATCCTATGACCTTTGCTGTTGAAGGGATATCTTCCTTGTTCCTTGAGTACAAATTTTCTTTACAGGGGAGGTAGACTAGAATTAGATTCACTGTCTACATAAATATATAGTTTGAGGGTTCGTTTAGCACTGACAAGAGTTTGTGCATTTCCCCTCTCTCTCTCTCTCTTCAAAAATTGAAGGGGATTTCGGACCTATAATTAGTCTTCAAAGGACAAGACAAGTCAACGGTCAGGTCTTCGTACGGTTGACCACTTTATTGTACCCTTCTAACGTGTATAAAAATAATTCCTTGTACTTTTCCATTCTATTCCATTCTTCATGGCTACATTCATTTTGTGACAGCATTCATCACGCACTTTTCTAAATAACTTGTGGAACAACACAATTTTTACGAAGGATCTTTGAAAATATTAGGTCAATTAAGATAAGTCCGCCATGTCGGTAATGGAAATCAGTAAAGCGTACGAGAATAAAGTCAAAGAGGTAAAATCTAAAATTTAATTGATTTCAATTTTCGAACACATCAATCAATTTTTTTTTGGAAGATAAAACATATGTTAGGTTCCTTTTTTGATCCAGAAGAATAAAACATCATGTGGATTTATTTCAAACTACCCACAGAAATATAAAAAACTACTTGTTCGATTGATTGACTGATTAATTGATTGTTCGATTAATTAAATGATGGATTTTTTTAGGCACTCAAAGCTCAGATAAAGGTCGTCCGTCCTGGTGTCACACATGGAAAGAATGAGGAGATAACTGTTAATGCAGAGGATTTAACTGAAGAAGAAGTTGCTTCACAACTTCGAATGTACGGACACAAGGAATCTGCTGATAAGTTGGAATCTGATAAAGCCCGATTGGGAGTGGTAAATCGTGTTTTTAGTTAATATTTAGTTGAATAGAAATCATTGAGATTTAAATAGTCCGTTTAAAACTTTTGTTTTTAAACACTTAGATCGTGACGAGCAAGGACTTTTTTAGCCACTTGAAACATACAGCAATCATGACACGTTTAGACGATAGAGTGAGGATTATTGATTTGGAATCGCAGCTGAAAACAAAGGACGATGAGCTGAAAACAAAGGATGATGAGATTGTGAAATTGAAAAAAACTTTTGAATAGTGTGAAGGAAGAATATGCCGAATTCGAAAAAGTGCTAAATGACAAATTCAAAGAGGTAAGGATCCTTAACACAGACTAAAGTTAATATAAATACTGAAAACCTACTCCGCAATTTTTTCTTTATTATTCAAATGTATTTTTTCACTATTATCAGGGGCAGAATAACGCAGAGGGGAACGCTGCTGGGAACGTGGAAATGGATCCCAATGAAGGCGAAGATATTTTGAACCAATTCGTTGAAGTAAGTAGAATCCCATACTTACATCGTTCAGGTTAATATCAAGTCAATTCAAAATTGAGGGTGTATCACGCTCGTCCACCAAATTCATCTTTGTATTTGTTTGATTCCATATAATATGGGTACAGCGTGTATTTCACGAATTTTATTCCTTCCGTGTCTCTGATCAAAGTCACACTCCAAATCTAAAATCTCTGTCCTTAATCTTAACTGCAAGAAGTAAGGGGCTAAATAGTTCTCTTATGAGCCACCTTTTACACTGTACCAATACGATATGATATTAAACACAATATTTAAATGACTTGGGATTTTAAGTGGAAAAAATCTCAGATTTTTTTTTAAATAATTATTTGGATGCAAATGGTTTCATTTAAAATTGTCAAATTCTTTTCTGTATGCATGCATTCTTGTTTAATTTCCGTTTAAATTTTCACTAACTCTTCCATCTTCCTGTTTCTTTATGGAAGGTTGTGGGTGCGGAGGGGGTAGAGGAATCTAATTCAATCCAACTAGGATGAAAAAGTTGATGTCTGATCTTTTCACCCACTTGTCACTTTCTTGAGTCTCTTTCAAATCTCTTTTGCTCTAACTATTTTTGGTCCGCTTGGTGTGTTTTGGTGGTTTATAAGGAATTTTGGTGTGAAGATTGGATACCAAAAGGAAAAAGGTTAATCAGAATTATTAACAATATTCATTTGTACAAATTAATTTATTAGTGTGTTCTCCTTGTTTGTAAAACTTAGTATTATTCTAATACGATTATAATATAAACTAAGGTCAATGTAATTTATTGTACGGATAAGCACAACGTGGTCCACACAATTCTGAGAAAGGGAAAAGTTTTTGAATAAGGGATCAAAAATAAAGTCAATTTGAATTCTACTTTTTGTTTAGCCCATGGAGGGTTAGCCGAAATATAACAATTTGACGTTGTGACCCCCAATTCGAAATTTTTTATCTTAAATTCAATTATTCATTTTCATACTCGCATGGATTTTCCAATAAGCATTTATGTAGAGCAAATCGGACAATTAGACATTCTACCACCAGAGCAGCGTCCCTTAAATTGTACCCATATTTTTGGACCACATTGTGCTATCAAAAAACTGTGTTCCATTAATTCATTGTTACCTCGGAATCATCCATTTATCAAGAAATAAAAATAAATTAATTATCATTCGAGTATTGATTTTGTACGCACAACGGATTTTTGAATTGCATATTAACATTGGTTTTTATTTGAAAAATGAGTTAGCTATTTTGTTTTAAAAACTGCGCGTCTTATCTGATAAAATTTTGTTTTGAATACTTCTTTAAAAAAATAAAAATTAAAAAAAAACTTGAAAATTTGACTTTTTTTATTGAGAATCATTAAGAAAGGAGAGAATTTTTTAAATAAAAATTTGTTGGTTATTCTTGAATATTTGTGTTCACATTTTTAGCGACAGCCGCGCGCAGGGCAAGACATGGCTCGTAATACTCACAGTTAGATTTAAAATGAAACAGCTACCATTTCACCTTTCATATAAAGTTAAAATTGAAGAAATCATGAGAAATAGTTTGTGTCACGTGAATATTTATGTGACACCCTGTGTATCCCTGTGTTTTAGGGTTAATAAATATTAATGTAGGCTTAGGCTTAATCTGAACAAAGTAATCCCATTCCCATACTATAACACAGTCGGATCTGTATTCACTATTCACGTAGACGTACTATTACTATAGATAATACATTACAAGCTGATAAATGTATGGACGTTGCGTTGTATTGTGTAGAATTTATTTGGGTTTTGAGAGACGACCTGATAGATGCATATAAAACACACAAGTGTTGTCATTGTCACCCCATTTATTTGTTCCGTTTTTATGAACCACTCTGTAAAGTTGGCCCGGATTTTCCTATGCTTCTTTTCACCTTACTGTTTCTGTTACGCTTCCTGCCCCTTGCCCCTCACATATTCAGGAGTAAATAATGTATTCCTTTTTCAAAATCATTTCAGCTAATCGATTTGGAAATTAATAGTTTCTCTGGGGCACCCAAGTGCAACTTTGGCCAAATAATACTAATGCGAATTTAAGGACAAAGGAAGGAGACAGCACAGCACAGGCCATATAAGAACGGGATAACGGGAAATGGAAATGAAATACTTATATGGGGACAAGGGTGCTGGTATATGGTATACATATTATGACTCTACTTTGTAGGACGCGCCCACAACTAAACTCCCAAAATTCAATTGATTTGAGAATCCAGAGCCGGCTAAGTACTACAAATCCTAAGAATTTTTACGTACAATTTGGTTTCCTATTCAATAGTAAGTATTTTATAAAGTAAACCCAGTATTTATTCTAAAATATTTATTTAGCCATTTTTCTAGCGTCCGACTACGAACCGCTGGTACTAATTCTCCATCTCCCGTCCCGAGTACGTGGTCTGGAATTGTGGTGTGGCATGAGAAGGTGGCTCTCAGAATTTCTGTCCACTTTCAGCTTTTCTGGCTTTTCAGCTTTCTCTCTGTGTAAAATCCAACGGGAAAAAAATCTTGTCGTCATCCAACACTCGCAAACAGAAAAAAAAACCAAACGGAATTGACTTTGAGAATTGAGACTTCCACAGCACAGTCACAGTACATGCACAACGGGCCAGCCAAAAAGAAAAGAAAGAAAGAAAAATTGGAAAGCTTAAGCTTGGAATTTGGAATAATTGGAAGGAATTGGAATAAAAAGGACGCCAAATCAAAATAATCAATCAATCGCATTACATAGGACAGGACTGTAGAGAATTTTAATTCAATCTTATACTGACTGTGCTTTTGAAAAGGACAAGGTAATTTTTAGTACTTGACTCTCACGGTCACGGTCAACCGTCAAAATTAAATTAACAGTTCTTTCTTAATTTAAATATTAAATTCTTTCTTGACTTTATGCGGTCAATGGTATTTTAAGCAGTGTATAGTATATTCACAGTCTTCAAGGTCAAAGATTTAGCGTCATTTTGTCCAGGTTATTTTCCGGGTCCTAAATTGTAAGACTTTGATTTAAAAATTTTAAAAATATTACGGGAAGGATTGTTATTGTTGTACTAAGAAAAATCTTTATACACAATTTGAAAGTTGACCTTTCGAACGAGTAAATGTAAGAAAGAGCGAGGTCAAGGGTGAATGATGAATCGGTGGCACTTACTCCTGGATCTTAAATTTTTTCCCATGAACACAGCTAACAATTGTTTTTGTTCTGTTTTTCCATAGAATTTGAGATGGAGAATTTGGATGAAGTGATAAACAGTTTCAAAGGATTTATTTTAAGTCTGAAGACGAAACCTGGAGAAGATGGGATTTCTGAGAATATCATTGGGACCCTGAGACACCTTGACATTGATGAAGGGTGTGTGACACTGGATGAAGTCATGTGTAACGGTGAAATGTTGCCGGATGGTTTTATTCTCAAGTAAGAATTTAAATTAAATTAATTGAAACAGTAATTTGTAATTGGCAATTGACATTAACAATTTTTTATTAATTACAGGTCATCACAAATAGCTGACCTCCAGGTTTGTGGGAAAGCAGTTGGGAATGAAGTGATGACTTTATTGGAGGCAGATTTTAATACCCCGGTCATTGCTCCAATTCTACGATCACGTGATCCCTCACCCAAAGTGGAAGGTCAAATCAAAGGAAAAGGCCAAGAGAGGAAGCCAACGAAAGTCGCAGCTCTAGCACCCATCCCACAAAGTCAAAATCAAAGTCAAGAATTTAAAGTATTTGAGACTCGATCAGGGACAAATTTAAATTCCAATCAAATTAAAAAAGGTGGAAATACAAATACACATGCTACATCTTCACAATTCCAATCACTTGCCAATCCATTCTTAACCGCTGACGGAGATGGTGTTGAAAATAGGAATCCATTGAAAAATCTTCATATGCCTGTTCCTATGCCTCCAATGCAAGTCAATATTAAAGTTGAGCCAGAAGAATTGTCAGTCAAATCAAGGTCATTGGAAGCATCTTTAGGAATTGTGTCCAGTCCAAAAGTAAATACAACAAAAATGGTCAATGCTCAAACAAAATTACTTACCACCGCAAAACCTCCCACGGTTTTTTCACAGTCAGAGTCACAGTCACAACAGCCAAGGAAAATTGAGCCTAGAGTTGTTTACGTTGCATCTGAATTAGAAAAAAATTATTTTGACAAAGCAAAACAATTGAAAGCCGGTAAAAATCAAACCTTCGTTGCCCCATTCCCACCTCAAGGTCAAAAATATTCTCTACAAAATACAATCCCAACTTGTGTTCTTCAAAAACTTGTTCATAATCAAAATTCATCAGTTCAACAAAAACAAGAGAATGTCAATGTGGGTAAAACGGCCAAGACAGCTTCAGCAGCGGCAGCGGCGGTATTGGAACCAGACAATCCTTTCGCCAAATTACTTCGAAGACCACCACAGACACAGACAGCAGCTGCAGTTGAGCCTCAGTCAGAAGTAAAGGTCAAGAGCAAGGTCAATGTTGACAAAGCAGAGGCGGTCATAAAGGTCAAGGCTTGGCCTCCACATCCAAGTGTTGTAGCTACGCTCCCTACTTTACCTTCTTCTTTGCCGGGTGGACAAGGAGGAAGGTCACTTAATCGTAAGTCTTTAGTTATTTCTGTGTCTGCCGTCTGCCGTAGGGTTGGGGTTCGATTTCTTGGCTAGACAATGGATTTTAAGCTACAAGGACTTGGTTTCCTTCTCCTTCTTGTGTTTACAATTTGTTTTCTCTTTTTTTCAGAATATGGCCAAAACACTGGGAAAGGAAATAATAATAGTGGGAATAATGGAATTGCCCCTGGACGACAGAATGGACAGAATGGTAATGGCAAACAACCCCCAAAACATGAGTCAACTTTTGAAATGACAAATGATGAGATTTGTGCAGAGGAATTTGATTTTGAACAGAGTAATGCAATGTTTGAAAAATGTAAGTTGTAATTATAATTCCTAGAAAAACTGTAAGAAATTTTTACTATTATTTTGTCATTGAATTGTAGAAATTGAGCCTAAATGTAGGTATGTATTTAATTTTTGTCATTATTTCTTTTTCTTTGTACAGTGCCAGTTGACCTGAAAACCCCACAAAAACCACAAAAGGAACCAACGACCTTAGGACCAACTGACACGACTTTTATGGCAGATCGGACTGTTGAGTCAATCAGACTCAAAGATGGTCTCAAATCCATCAAGAATTTTGTGAGTGACACAGGGGTTCTCATTCCAGCCGTGGAAATGCGGATCAGAAGTAGAATTTTAAACGCTGCCCATGAACAAGGACTTACACATACTAGGTATTTATATTATATTAAAATAAATACCTAATAAAATAAAACCTCTATATAACGAACCGAATCACATATTTAAACAAATGTTTGTTTTTTAATTTTTTTAGGATGATTGAAGTGATGGGCAGAGCCACAGCTCAAACCTGCATTCCATTCCTAGGAAATTCCTTTCGTTTGAGTCCAGAGCGTGAAGATGATAGACCGAGTGTGCTCGTTTGTACTGGAGCCCATTGGCAAGGTGCTGTTGGAATTTGTGCTGCCAGAATTTTAGCCTCTCAAGGATGTAAGACTTATGTGTATGCTAAAAAATTGGAGGCCAATTTGTGTGCTGTGGAAGAAAGACTTTATTTGTTGACTGGGCAAAAATTGACCCGTGAAGTCATTGGTAAGCAGAAGCGGAAGTACCAATTTTAAATATACAAATTTTAGGTATATTTTTTAATCATGCGTACTTTATTTTTTGCTTTTAGATCTCGTCGCCGTCAAATTTGACCTTGTCATTTTTGCCAAAGACTGCCATTCCGACCATGATTTATCTCTTGGACCAGTTTATTTTAAATGGATGCAAAATAAACCCTTGGTTTTGGTTGACCCTCCAGCCCTTCAAAGTTATCGTCGTTGTTTTGAGGGTGAAATGTATTCTGATGCAACTTGTGCCCCACCCAGCCGTATCACTGTCGTCACTCCTGCCCTTCCATTGGGTTATGGGAATGACCCTAATGTTAAAATATTTCTTGTCAATATGGGAATCCCACGAGACATTTTTGCACAACATGGTGTCATTTACAAAAGTCCTTTTGGTGATAAATTGACCATTCAAATATTTTCTGAGAAACAAATCCAAACTCCAGTTGCGGCCGGAGGAGCGACATGCCAACAATATTGAATTGACCTTTGACCTCATCTCATTTGACCCCTAATCGAATCGACCAATTTTATTTGTACAGTACAGTGCCAGTGTGAATGAAAATGAAGATATACGGTATACGGTGAACACGTGAACAGTATGGACATTCTTGCCACCCAAATAGTTATGTACTTGTGACCTTTGACCTGTGACCTCATTGTCACGTGTGACGTGTCAACGACTTGTACTTACGATGGCAAGCGAGTACCTGAAATTCCAAACTTTGATTATATAGATAAATTGCCAAAGTGCTCATGAACATGAAAGAACGCCGCCGGACATTACCTAGACTTGATTATAATTATACCTAACTATTATACTTATACCTTAGAAATTACTTTGACCTTGACCCCAGAGACATGACCTGGGGTGACCATAACCTCGTCGTAGTATTCACTCAATTGGTTGGTCACTTTAATTTCATTGCAGTCTAAGTCTAAATGAATATTAAGTACGCTTTCCGCATTTTTAACTTTAGATGTGATATCAAAAATGCTTACACACACATGTATCATTTCATTGTATTTATTTACTAATAATTTGTAAGTATCCACTATCCAGTGTCCTTCGATAAAAATAACTAGGTAGGTATTGACATTGTATGTCAAAGGTGAAAGGTCAAATGTTACGGTGACCGACATTTAATTGCTCTCAAGGAGGACAACAATTGACCAACTAAATGTGTGATTTTTATTTTATTTCATATTTTAAAAATTAGTATGTACCTACCGAGTACCGAGCGCTCTTAATTAAGGGGTCATTGTCAATTATTTTGTGCGTATGTGTGTGCTCGCTCATATCCAATATTTTTTGAGTATGAATCTTCTGGAATCAGAATCAGAATTAGTATGAAGTGAAAGTGAAGTGAAGGAATGAGCAATAGGAATGAACTTTCAAATATTAATTAATGAATTTTTGATTATAATAATTAATTATAAGTATGAACGAACGCCGCCCAATTTTTTATACGACTTTGAATGAACTTCGAACTTGTATTTTGTAATTTGCATTGTCAACTTGAACTTACCGAGTCAGTGTGGATGCGGATCCAACTAACCAAGCATACTTTACCTAAGATTTTTTAGATTTTTTTTTGAAATTTTAGAATGTTTTTTTCTCATACAAACATACAGGTAAAGTTTTAGTTGACAATGCAGTTTTATATTGCGAGATTTAATCAATAACTAACTATCGAATATTTTACCATATCGTACTGTACTGAATTTTTTCTTGTCAATTCCTAAGCAAGACGGACGGTGAATTTAATTGAATCATGATTTAGAATTTCTTTAGATGTTACATATTTAATTTAATTATTTGAAATTGGATTTTAAAAATTGGCTAAAATGAATTGGAATAATGGAAATCTGTCTCATTGTTGTTTTACCGACGACTAATTCGTGGAGAACAACAAAATTGAATAAAAACACAAATTCAAAATTCAAATTACAAAAAAAAATTCAACTTTTATTAGAGTGCAGTAGTTTTACAAATACACGAGTATTTTATTTTCTACTATTTTTAGTCACATGTTTAAATTTACCACCATCGTTAGAACGTTTTGAGAATTTTTTAGAAGAATCACCAGCGTTGTTGTTGGATTGTCGTTTTTTAGAAGTAGCAGTTGCAGTAGATTGAGTTTTAGCACGGTTTTTGGATCTGTCACCTTTTTTTAAAGTGAATCTTGGTTGTTTCATACGACTCGCTTCTTCTTCAACTTTTTTCTCCTTTTCTTTTTTATTCACTTCTTGTAAGTCTTTGTAGTTTAGAAATGGTTTTTTTGGTGGTCTTGCTCCTAAACTGACAGCAAATGCAGTTTCAGCATCTTCCTTGGCAAGTCCTTTCATGGAATTGAAACCGAATTTAATTATTTCATATCTGAAAAAACAAAACAAAAAAGAAATTGAAAAATTAGGTCAAAGGTCAACTTGTTTTTAACCGCTATGCGATATCCTACGACGCCCTTTGGTATACAAATCTTTTCTAAAATAATAATAAAATGTATATCTTACTTTGTCTTCTTCAAATCTAATTCTGGTAAGTCATCGGACATCTTCTTGGTTGAATCATTGTTTGGGTCATCTTCAGCGATTGCCTGACTGTCTGGATCAATAAAAACTACAGTGGGCACATCTTTTGTATTTTGAACTTTAGTAACGGATGAAGATTTTGATTTCTTTTTTAACTTCTTCTTGTTTCGTCGTCTCTGGGCCTTGGACAATGTGGAAATCTGACCTGGAGGAGTGGTACTACTTGTCATCTTCTTCGTGGCTCTGGCTTTCTTTAGGTCCAGGGTCCAGTCTGTCCAAAAAAAAGAAACAATTTTAGAATATAGAAATATAGGTAATTTTAGAAGACAGAATAACATTCCTAATGATACCAAGAACAATCACAAGGGCAAATCAAAAAATGCACAAGGGTACTTCCTTTGTCATCTAGTCTCGTTCGCGTCATACATACTATACTCTTTCTTACTAACTACCCAGGGGCATTTCAAAACATAGAACATACAATGAAACTGGGGTATTACAAGACAGGGGTAACCCAAGAAATTCATAAATATACATAATATAATATCAAATGCAACCTTGCCAAAATTAACTTAAAAGAAATTAGTATTTAAATTACATTCTTATTCAAAACTAAGATTAAAAATAAATCAAAATCAAAATCACAATGAGATTTTTTTCCAAACTTTTGATCTGAAATCTGTATAATTTCATTTATTTCCGAACTCCGTTCTGAATTTTCTGAAAATTAATTATAAATTACCAATACAATCTTTATTTTTGATGCGTAGTTGTTGTAAATTGAGATTTGGAGAGGAGAGTTGGCGTCACCGCCCACCACCCCCAGATGAACTAGAACTATAAGAAGATGAGGTGGAGGGTTCGTCTTCTTCGTCATCTTCATCTTCATCCACGTTGTCTTCGTCTTCTTGTTCCAGAACTGTCGTTGTCGTTGTACTGCTGCAACTGCTGCTGATTGTCGATGAGGTCACAGTGAGGTCAGATGGTGAAGCTGAGGTCACTGCAGCGGACGTAGAAATGTCTTGAGTGTGAGGAGTATAAGAAGAGGCTTGCT
Organism: Protaphorura tricampata; assembly: GCA_034698835.1. Lineage (NCBI taxonomy): Eukaryota > Metazoa > Arthropoda > Collembola > Poduromorpha > Onychiuridae > Protaphorura > Protaphorura tricampata. Next base: position 15,623 of record JAQGCB010000287.1, read on the forward strand.
CCATCCAAGGGTGCAAAAGAATGTCTTCAAGGGTAGGACGATCCTTAGCTCGAAAATTAAGACAAAGACGAATGAGTTCTTGACATTTGAGACTCACATCAGTTTTAAAATCAAGTTTGTCTTGAGCGTCCACAATGTCAGAGTCATGTGTGAATGGAACGTCTCCACAGACCATGGCGAAAAGAAGGATTCCTAAGGACCATACAGCTGCAGGTTCTCCAAAGTACTCTCCTCTTAAAATCCATTCTGGAGGGGCATAGACTCTGGTCCCATCAAATTCTGTGTACACTAGTCCATCACGGTAAAAAGCTCCAGCTCCGAAATCAATCAATTTCAATTTCTTTGTTTTTGGGTCCACCAAAATATTCTCATCTAGAATTTAAAATTAATATGACCATTAATTGACTTCAGTAGCGCATTTTTCCTTGGAGGAGGTAAATAAACAACACCCATTTGGTCCAAGTGGAGAAGGAAAAAACCCTTAAAAGAAAAAACCTAGAATTTCTTACCCTTAATGTCCCGATGAACTACTCCTGCTTCATGACATTGTATATTGATTTGAAGGATTTGATGAAAAAAATATTTGGCCAATGACTCATCCAATTGTCCAGCTTCGGTTATGTAGTCAAATAAATCTTTAACACGTTCCGGTCTCTCCATGATGAGAATGAATTCATTCTGTGACTCATAAAAATCATACAATTTGATGACTCCTCCCACATTTGACAGTTGACGGAGAAGAAGGATTTCAATTGGGACACGGACACGACGAGGACGATGATGACCACCTCCTTGACTTTGACAAACTTGACCTTCTGGGCTGTTGACAACGTTGACGTTGATGTTGGCGTTGTTGTGCTCCTCCAAATGTGACCAATGACTGACCTTTTCTTTTGGGATGTGTTTAATGGCCACTTGTGTACCATCACGGAGTCTTGTTGCGGCGTAGACAATTCCAAAACCACCCTTACCCAAGAGTGGTCGAGCCAGGTCAAAATTGTAATGCTCCTCAAGGGAGGCGACCCGGGTGGACGAGGATGAGTGAGAAAAATGGAAAAGATTATGCACTTCCGGCATTCGACGTGAAAATGGGGATTCAACGCTCGAATTTTCTTCGGGGCTTGATTCTGTACTTGTTGGGGTCAACGACGGGTCATCAACAATAGTTTCCATGGAAAATTGGAAATTGGAAATACGGACGGACGGGTGAATTTCCTTGTATTCGTACGGTATGATTTATCCACTTCAGTCACCACAGGTACCAGGTCAAGGTCACCAGTCACCACAATTACAGAATTTTGACGGTTGACGGACACGGACGGATGAATTTTCAATTTGTACTTTTTTTGGGTATGGATTGGAATGTAAAAATTCAATGACGCGATGACCAATGTTGGTGTGACTTGAGGCGTGATGTTCGTCTGTGTTGTCAGGTCAAAAGGTCAGAATGACAAAAACTGATGATTTTGGAAAATTGACGATGAGAATTTGGAGGGAGGATGAGGACGAGAGAGAAGAAAAAGAGAAAGAAAGGAAGGACGACGAACTTTCGACAAAGGACGAGCCGCGCGCGGTTTCCCGGCCGGCAGAAAAAAATCTATGACGTGTTGCATCTTGCATGCCCGATGCCTCAAGGCTAAAATAGAAAAAGGCTGGCCGAGAAGAATCACTGAATAATTTGTATTTTTGGATGAATAATTTACCCGAATAATACCAGAATACCGAATATTTTATCCGGCGAATACTTGGACCGAATACTGAATTAACCAAATATTTTGTTGACGGAGGAAACCGAACGAACCCCGAATACTCTCATCGTTCGTTCATGAACAATCGAATTTTGGTTGATTGAATAAATTAGGTGGAATTAGTGGAATACCGATGACAACTCTTGAATATTTTGTTAACAAATAATCTGGCCGAATACCGAATAGTTGATTGGCGAATACATTACATTACCTTTTCTCCCAACAAACTATTATGTAATAATTAATAGATTTAGAATATCGAATACAACAAACACATATTATACACATACGTATTCTAAATGTCAAGTACGTATTCATAACAAATGCACAGTTGACCAAACACGCACGGGGTCATGGATAATTCGGCTGTCCGAATGTATTTTGTTGATAAAATAAAATGAATGACTTCCACATGGTTATCGATCATTGCATCATCGCCTAACTGAATTTTGGTTACGACTACGACCGATATTACCACTTACTGCCGAATATATGGTTGACCTCAAAAACCTCGAATACTTCGCGATCGGCTGATTACAGAGTACTCATTCCGTACCTGCGGACTACCTACATTTACATATTACCGGCCCAATATCGATCATTTAGTTTACCGAACAATTTTGTCAAATACCGTATACCTATGTTTGGTCAGTTTGGTTGATCGAATATCTAATTTCTGCCAAATACAGTAAAAGTAAATCTTACAAATACACATGTGTAGGCATATTACTAGCATTAATTAGTATGTATTTCGTATTGTATTAGGTAGGTATATGCAAGACAGCGACAATTTTTCGAGTTTACGAGTAAAGTATGTTATGCGAGTTAATATGAAGACATTTACGAAGTTTAATACTAAAATGGAATCTGAAATCTAACAGCAGCGGAGCACACGCAGGACTTCCGTGTTCCGTCACATCACATAGATACAAAGCAAAACGAGGCTCATTATACATACGTGATCAATTCGCAAGGTCATAGGTCAACTATCTACAGAAATCAACGCTAATGACGACTGACGACTACAAAATACATTATACACAAACATACATTATACATTATATACAAATTACATAGATTACACACATTAATATACTGTTCCCTTAGGAGCTTGCCTCCAATTGTAATTGTACCCGGTCTCTTAATACAAGCCGGTTAGCCAGTCCATTTGGGGCACTGTGATACATACGCTCTTATGGAAGTCTGTGACATTAAATCTTTACTGGGTTTACATTTGAGAACGTGTGTGGTTACACAATTAGGCACCGGGTTTCTATTTGGTATTTAACAGTACAGTGAACTCTCTATATATCAACCTTCCCTATATGGGACACCTCCATATATCGATCAAAATTCCAGGCCCGGATGAATTCCCAATGCCTACAGAAAGATACATCAAACATAGAAAGTTTCTCTATATTGAAATTTTTCTATATCGTACAGATTATGTGCATAATGCCAATGCGAGTTCGATATATAGAGGGTCAACCTCAACTACCCGATTCCATGATTCTAGTCCTTTCCTACCACCTTTCGGGTAAAACCGAGACTCTTTGGAAGTTTCCGTTGCCGCCCTAAAAATCCGATCGTTGATTTCCCTCGTCTCAACACGCATGCATGGATTCCCAGACCACCCAGGCCCAAAAAAAATACCTAAACTCACATTTCACAACTTTTCCCTGCTGTGCTGCGACAAAAATAAATAACGTACGTTACGTACCCTTGACCTGACCTGTCTGTCGCGCACCGCGCCCTTCAAAAAATAATAAATATCACTGTTGAATTTTTTTTTGTACTCACCACGACACTGATCAATGTCTTGAAGAAATTTTAACTTTGATGGGTCCATTTTTTTGAATATTAATTTTTGTTGGTGGGGAGATGGTTCGTGTGTTGTGTGTGTTTTTGATTTGAATGATTTTGTGTTGTCTCGGATGGTGGGAGAGCGGGTGATTTGTGTCCTCCACTCCCTATTTTCCCTCACCTATTCCTCAACGTCAACAAACAACAAACAACAACAACAACAATGGTGAGTCAACAAACAACTGATTGGTTTAATTCATCAGTTACTATTTTTTATAATATTACTTTACAATACATTAATTAAGTTGAATCATGTATGCATTTTTCCTATAATACCGTGTGTCGCAAAAAGAGGAGGCCCCTTTGTTGATTTTTTACATTTGGTTCTTATGGAACAAACAAACAAAGGGGCCTCCTCTTTTTGCGACAGACGGTATATACCTAAGTCAATTCAATGCTCATATTTACCTAGCGTTGTACGTATTTAGGTATTTTTTTAAATCTCTAATCTCAAAAGTTAAGTATGTCGTAATTTATGCATGTTGAGTTGTTGAGAATGTAAGACAATCGATGGGAAGTTGATGATGTATGAAGTATGTGAACCTTATGAGCGAATTCATGAGAGAATGAGAGCTGTTTTTACTAAATATAAATATTCAACTGTTCACTGTTCATCAGTTATTTTTGTATGAATTAGTTTAATATTACTCAATGGAATTTCAAATTAATGCAAATGTACATGTAATAATTTTCCTTTGGTATAACATAACATAACGTTAGTTTAAATGTGAATGTGCTGTGAGCAATGCAGGGAAATCTGGGGAATGATTCAGTGCATTGTTACACAGCACGGGTAAATGTAATTTTGGACAGCTGAAATATTTAGTAAACATCAACAATTACAAAGACAAATACATACCTACTTTTATTTTTAAAATCAGTTAAGCAAATTGTTTTGGACACGTCCGAGCTGATCAAGAAATTATCTAATAATCTTACGCATCTAGTTGGAACAGCAATGCTCAGACCCGACCAGAAGTTGAATATAGCTAACCAATACATCTGGCCAACCTTAGTGTACCCTTTCCAAACAGCTCCAGTACATAGGATTCCAAAATCATTTTTGGAAGACGTTGACAAAATAATAAGGAGTGCAGTGAAAGAAATAATACAAATCCCTCATGACACACCAAATGCTATGCTATACAGTCCAAGGAAATTCAAAGGTTTAGCATTGATGAGGGCCTCGTGGGAGGCATTTATACAGAACTATGGTATTTGTTTAAAATTGTGTCAAGTCAATAATCCATACGTTAATACCGTTCGAAACATGAAGGCGGAAATGGAGAAGTCGTTATCTGACCTTCACATAGACGATTCTATCTTTCTGAATGCTAATGGGGATCCCATTAAGAAGAAATGTACTCAGACAATGCGTGAAGTGTTGCGTGTTAATGAGTTCGAGAACTGGTGTCGCCTTCCCCAAAAGGGAAAAGGAGTAGTCTTGTTCAAAGAATGTCCGGGAGCTAATAAATGGATCTTTACAAAAAGAGGACTTACGTCATCCGAGTGGGTCAACTGCATAAAGATGACCTCCAATGTTGCGCCAGTTCGTTCGGTACCCGGAAGACACAGACCTGGAGTCGTAGGACAAAGCCGTTGCAGATTTTGCAACGAGTTTGAAACCCTTGCACATGTCCTAGGCTACTGTGATCGTGGCAAACTACTGCACATTAATTTACACAATCGGATCAGAACACGGATTGCGGACGCTTTTAGAACAATTGGGTATCAAGTGGCCGAAGAAATTCACTGCGTGTCAGATGACGGGTCACACCGTCGAATTGACATGATAGTGTTTAACGATCTAAAGAGAGAAGGATACGTCATTGACCCAACAGTCCGATTTGAAGTTGACTCTAATTATCCAGAAATAGTGCACAAAGAGAAGTGTGACATTTATAATCCCTGTCGACCGTATTTAATGGAAAAGTATAAGTTAAAAAGTATTGAAGTTATTGGTTTGTTTATTGGTGCTAGAGGAACTATATCGTTGTTTTTTGAAAATTTTAGAAAGAGATTTAAATTACCAAAAGTCTTGAGAGAGGACGTGGTGTTGATGACTCTTAAGGGGTCTTCGCAGATATTAAACAACCATTTGTACAACAACACATACTAATTTCTCTGACTACTCCGAAAGAAATACTTAGAATTAGACTTATAGTTCTATCTCGTACATCTTGTAATGTATTCTCTTTAAACTTCATAATCTAATGTTAAAACAATATGCACTTGTATTCCGTGTCCTCTGGGCAATCTTTGTATGAAAGACGGCGACTGAATAAATATTGAGTATTCAAAAAAAAAATAATCCCATATAAAATCCCCAAAAAAATATTACGTACTACACAGTACACTAGATTGGACTTTATTTATCAGCTGTCATTTGATTGTCCAAGGGTTTAAAGTGCTTATTTGATAATTTTGAATTCCAATTTAATTAGTAGAAGTTTGGAAGGAAATGGTTGGATTGGATGAAGTGAGACTCCATGTGATTCGAGTATGTGAAAATCCACCGGTTTTCCCATTGTGTTCAAATTCAACCCTTTTTTAATATTTTGTGTCGTGCTGTCAATTTCAATTTGCTTTGCTTGCGTGGAATTTTTGTAAGTACACATTGCTCTCAAAATAACATATTTTTCGGGGTAAAATTGTGAAGAATTTTTTGGTTGAATTTGGGCAGATTTGGGACTTCGAAAGTTATACAGAACATATGTACCTGGGCACCGCACCGGCACAGGGTGTACAAAAAAAGTAAACAAATTGTCATTTTTACTACTCAGATTTAAAATTACGAAATTATGATAGTTCAAAATTATGTTGATTTTTAACTATAAGCAGTTCTGTGCGTGTGCAATGTAAATGCTCTGTAATTTGTATATTATTAAATGTATTTTTTTTGAAATTACCTATGCAAATATTTCTCTTTTCAGAATCTCGGGCCCAAATAATCAGAAGGACCAGGATAATTTCAGAACAATTCCAGAATGACGCAACTCACAAAACTCTTATCTGCCCTAGCAGTATTTGGGACATTTTATCTGATACTCCTCAACTCCTTGTATGACCCAGATGACCCAATCTCAAATTATCTGTTACTTCCACTCCCTCTTCACATCTTAATTCTATTTGGGGTAAGTAATTAATTAATTTTTTTTGAGCTCGTCATGTCATACTCATACTCATGGATCATGGTTGATAATAGTTATTGTACCGGACAATTTTTAGGCTCTGAATTTCAAGGGCGTCTAATATTATTTTTTCAATGATATCCAGTCAACCGAATAGTTCTGCCGAATAACACAGACATTCTGTGTGTATCTGTGGAAAGGGTACTTTTAATAAATGTTTCCAATTTTTTTGAATTCCAGCTCTATTCCGTCTACACTGTCCTGTACCGAACTCTAAACTTCAACGATTGTCCTGAGGCTGCTGCGGAACTTACGAAAGAAATTGAAACGGCGAGAACCGATTTGAAGCGAAAGGGATTTAAATTCTAACAATGGAAATCGTTAAGAATCGTTTGTATTTCAACGACTGCATTTAAATATTGATGATTGTATATTAAATCGTTCTTCCAATTCAAAGTTTCATTCAGTTGAGCTGACCTTAAGTACACATTCCAAGATTGTATCAAATGAATTGCTACTATTTTTTGAGTTAAATTCTACTCAGGAAACTAATAAATCAATTCTACGGAAAGATAATGTTCTCTCGCACACTTTAACAATTTCTCGACAAAATGACCTCTCGTACTCGGCAACTCGTAAAGTACTCGTTTATTTTTTAAAATCTGACAATAATAATATGATTTTTAATTTTAAGAATTTCGTTTTAACATAAAGACTTGGTTAGAACTAGAACTCTTCTGGCACTTCTCGTCTCCTTCGGCTTGACTTTAAGTCCTTGATATCATCGGGAAAATTAGAAGTGATGCATGTAAGGTTAACCTTGCGATCCACTAATTCTTTACGAGTGATTGTTCCTTGTTGAGCCGATTGTAGTTTCAGTTCATCTCGGACCTAGTTTCAAAAAAAAATATTATCGAAACGCTTTTTCCTTGATGAAAAGTGAAATGGTATTGAAAAGTATCGATTTCAAACATTTATATCTCTGTCATTCTGCTGTATGACCGTAAATACTAATATCACGGTGTTTCAAAGTAAAATATTATAGACTTCAGAGCTAATTAGAACGTAATTTCTCATATCAAATATCATTTACTTTTTCTACTGCGGTGAATACTCGGAGTAGATTTCTCCCAGCCAATTTTTCCAAGTCTTCTTCAGACCACCTTCCAGTCTTGTATAATTCCTCCAATAATATTGGATATTTGGAAACATCCTCTAAACCGACGGCAGGCCTGGAGATTACACAGACGTTATGATTAAGAATTCATGGAAACACTCTTTAATAGGCGACCATTTATATTGTTCTTACTGCTCAATTCCATCAAAGTCTCCACCAATTCCAACATGATCTGGTCCAGTTACGTTTCGTATATAATCAATGTGCTCTAGTAGTTTAAACAATAATTGAGATTAGGATTATTAATTCACGAAAATTTTTTCAGTATTTCCGAAACGTACCGACCACATCCATCAATGTCGCGTTAGTTCCATCACATTTAATGAAAGAATTGTAAAAGTTAACCATGACCAAAGAGTTTTTTTCTTTCTGTAAACAAAATTTCAAAATGTATAACAAATTCAAGTAACTTTGATTAGTATGCATATTTGAGTAAAAGTTTATCAAACTGTAAAGGTCGTATGCTAATTTACCGTTAATCTTAGGACATCATCATTGACATTTCGGTGATGGTTGCACAAAGTGTACGATGACGAATGTGAAAAAATAACCGGAGCCTTGCTCTTATGAAGAGCTGATTCCTGGAATCAATGGAGCAGTTTAAATATCATTAAAAATATTTCAAAATTTGAGCAATTAGCTTAATTAACTGTAGTATTATTTATGTACCATCGTTTTGACGGATACATGGGAAATGTCAACCATCATTCCCAATCGATTCATTTCGTCCACAACTCTCTACAAAAATAAATAATAAAAAATGTACACTGATGATGAAATTAATGGAATATTTTAACGTGTCTCTAATTGATACATTTTTGTGACTTTGTTTTACCTCTCCGAAGTTAGATAACCCATTATTTTGTGGAAGCTCCACTGGGTCGTCTGGTTTGTCGACTGGTGAACTGTCAGCCCTGAAATGCAATTCAATCACAGTTCAACTGAATAGTAAATATCGATTTTTTTAATGTTGATTTTTTTAATCAAAAATTAAACTATTGTAATAATACCATGGTGTATTACAGCTGTGAGTGAGCGTCATGTAACGTGTACCCATATCATAAAGTGTTCGAAGAATTCCAAAACTAGATTGCATGGAATGTCCTCCTTCAACACCGATAAGACTCGCGATTTTCCCATTCTTGATCGAATCCTCAATATCTTTTAAAAGTGTTAGAATGATTCGGATTAAAACGAAGATTAAAAATAGAACCGCAAAAGTTGTGAAGATTTACCCGCAACACTAGTTGCAAATTGCATGTGCTCGCTATTCTGTTGGACTAATCGTTTTATCACGTCAATTTGTTCCATTGTTTGAGTAACTGAGTCTTTGTATTGGCTCTCGCAAGATGTGTATGCCACCCAAAACTGCAGACAAAAAATGACAATTAGAAGAATATTGATCACATTAATTAGTCTATATCATTATTTCGTAGGTACCGTAAATCCCCGATTAGAAGCCGGTCCAGAATACAGGCCGGGTCTCAAATACTAGCCGGGTCTTTCTCCACCTTTCTCCATGTACATGGAGAAATCGGTGAAAGTCTGTGACCTGCGACCTTGCTTGAACAAATAGAAGCCCGGGCTTCTAATCGGGGAAATACGGTACGT
>JAQGCB010000288.1:0-25152 GCA_034698835.1 Protaphorura tricampata
GCAACTCTGTCGCTGATTAAAGGCTTTCCTTTATTTAGATTTGCGGATGTCGTTGTATTCTACGAGAAACAAATGATGTTTGAGCGACAATCACGGCGGACTCTCATACTCATTGACGGGAACTTTATCTCTCCATTAGAAGTGAACTGAGATATTAGGTGAAGAGAATTCAATTTGGAAAAAATTTTCTATGTAAGATTAAACTAGTAATAAATTCCATTTAGAAAATTTCAAATGCGGCAAGAAAAATACAAGTTTTATTTGTGTTTATTTTTGTAGCGTTCAGCATCCTTTAAAAATTTAAGTTCGACCATTAAATAAATCAAAACAGTTATCATGTCCTCAAGAGGAAGGTGAGATTAAATTCACGAATATAAATATGCATTCAGACAACAGAAACTAATACTATTTTTGCACCCTACAGTCGATGTTTCAAAATTAACAAATCGTCTCGTGAAATAAATAATTTGATTGGAAACAGAACAAGGAACATCGCCACCGCCGAACTCCCTCAACCATTCCCAACAATTCTGGAATTGGCTCAACTCTCTCAACATGTTTACACCATTTCGGATAATGTGAAAGAGGTTCCATTTGAAATAGATGACATGTCGGATTGGATTTGCATTGGAACTGGACGTTATTCAGATGGATACAGTGGGGCTGCCTATGTCAATCACAAACAGTTTCACGTCGTCATAGCTCATGGAGGTACAGAATCTGATTATAAGAAACCGTTGGAGGTATTCCGAGACTTAATAATTACAGACGGATTTGGTGTAGTTTATAACAGAGATGTCTCTCAAATAAGTTCAGCTTATATTTTTACTAAAATCATTGTGAATCTCTTTAGTGACACTCAGTTTTCAATCTCTGTCACATTTTACATTGAACATCCAAAGTATATATCTGAAAACAAGGGGGTTCAAAAAATCATAGAAGACAAACAAACAAAATTAGGGATTAGGGAATACGTAGAAATCAACGCACCATATCATGTCCACACAGTGCAGTGTCTTTTGACAGTCCAGGTTTAGACAAGCACTAAAAAAGATAGTCGGTTATTACGGTGAAAGATTGATTGACTGGAGAGAAAATGTTGACACTCTTGACTTTACAGTCATAATAGCTCCAAGCAATATCGTCAACACCTGTGGTGAACATGTTGGTTATATTCTCCAATTAGAGATGAAAATGAGAATGGAAAAAAGAATGTCCCGGAGACCTCATGGGTCATTGAATCTCATCCGATTAAATTATTTGTTGACAATTTGTTACCACCAAATCCAATATTGACGGAAGTGTATGACGTGTACTATTGGAAACCCGTCTGCGGTTGAGCCTATTATTTTGAATGAATGGTATTTGGGTAGAGAGTATTCATGTCAAGTGAATATTTTTAATCCTCAGGAGATTCAATTCTTTTTTCGCGCTCAAATAATTCTTAAATGGGGAACTACGGAGAGCTTATATAGTTCAGACTGGAGAATTTTTGAGGAAGGAACGATACAAGAAGGCGCACGTCAAATTTTGGCTGACACAGAGCTTACAACTTTGAACAATTTCATATTAAATTTTACTGTTACACACAATGTGATTGAGTTACCGAATTCAGACATGTCAATGTCAAGATTGGTTTTGAAATTGATCAAGTTGCTCAGACTCAATAGAGATTGGCTGAAAGGAAAAGATTTTCAAAATGCGATTCGAGCTTTTTGAAAAGGGTGAATGAGGGTTCCATGTATACAAAAAGATTTCCAAACTTTATCAACCGAAACTGCACCACTGAGAATCTCTGTGAAAATGTTAGAGCATTCCTTGGAGATCCACTTGAACATTTTAAACACATTGATGCTGACGGAGATGAAAATAGAAGAGAGAGAAGCACTCGATTGTACATGATCCATCTTTTCAATTGCTTTAGAGATTATTAGAGAGAATTCGAAGGTAAACCTGTTCTATTCATAAATATCTCAATTGTCCAACATCTGAGCATGGCAATGGATGTGGCAAATGTATTCAGTGAGACAAAATTCAGGTTGATTGTTGTTGAATGTGATATTCAAATTGTAGAGATGAATGGTATCATGGCAGGAATGATAACAAATGCTATATCTAAAAGGAAGAAGTTGATAATTGTCACAAGTGGTGAAAATTGTCCACCTGTAAAAAATTATCCTGCACTCGAATGCGATGTCGATCTGAGACTTCCATTTGATAATTTGGATCAGACATCAAAGGAATTCATTTCCCAGTCTCAAGTTGACATGCATGGGAAAACAATTATATTGGAAAAATTTCTCCCACCGTCCGACGGTCAATCCCAGCTCGACGTTTTGAGGAGTTTCATTAACACGATCTCCTCTGTGCATGGTTCTAGAATTATTTGTGACATTTTCGATGGGGAAATTATCGACTTGTCAGGTGGGAGTTTGCCAGTCATGGCTCAACATTACATAGATCGGACACTCTTTCAGATCACTCTAAATGTTCAAAAACTTAATGAGAACGTTGGGAATTTTTTAGATAAACTTGTGGTCAGCAACTGCCAAACGGCAATTGGAGACCTCATTCCGAGTTTCTTTCCTTTGTTTAAGGACGACATCATTTATGAACGACGTGGCGAGTACACGAAAGTATGTTTTTTGAATGACTGTAAATACAAATTCAAGTCTAGCAATGTTCATTGGTTCAAAATGGAGAAGGAAAATAAGAAGTCAACGTTTGTTTGGCAAATGTCAAACGGTCAATCTTGTTCTGCCTATTTAAAGAATGGTGAGGGTAAAATTCTAGATTCTGACTTGCATGAATTGCAAAATAATTTCATTGTTTTGGCTGATGAACCAGGGATGGGGAAATCTGCGGCAATTACAAAATTATTTTTGGAATATAGAAAATCACAATTCAGGTCAATCGATTCAAAATTTAATTGGCCTGTGTATATCAATCTTAATGATTATCAAGTAGAACTAAAAGACAAGGTCTACTCTTCTAATTCAGCACAAGGTTTCTTAACAAGAGCAGCCAATCTAAAGAGTGACTTTGAAAAATCACTGTTCGAATTTTGCTTAGAAAAAATAGGGAATGTGACATTCTTCATAGATAGTTTTGATGAAATTTCTCAAAAGGGACAAGATTTCGTAGTACGAATGCTCGGAGAATTAAAAGCCATGGCACATTCCAGAATGTGTATTTGGATAGCTACAAGAAACTATGCAAAGGAGGAGCTAGAAAAGAAACTGGACTCGATATCATATCGATTCCACAGGGTTGACAAGAAAGCCCAAATATTGTTCTTGGTAAATTATTGGACACATAATGTTCCGCTTAAAGTGAGGGAAAACAAAGTCCGAAATGAAAAATTCGCCGAATTGTATGGGGAACGTGCAATTGCAGATATACAAAACGTTCTGGGAGAAGATCATTCATTCATTGGAATTCCATTGCAACTTGTTTTACTCGCCACAATTTACAATGACAAATTCCAACAATTGTTAGTGAGTAAAGTGAATAAAATAAAAACAGGCGAGGAACTAATTCCATTGACTTTGAAAGATGATGATTGGGAAGAGTATTCTGACAAATTCTCAAGTACACTTGAATTGTATGATCTTTTCATTAACAAGAAAATTAATATATGGTTAGAGGACAAATTCAAATTTGATACAAGGGATGACTGGATGGATATCAAATTAAGAGACAGTATGACTAAAATTCACAGTCGTGCTGCATTTAAGTACGTGTCATCTTCAATTCTTGTAAATTCGGACATAAATGTTGAGTCATTGAGTCCCGTCGACTCGTATGCAATTAATCGAGTTGGTCTTTGTGAGAGAAACTTGGAGGGGGATAAAATTATGAAAACGTCAGAAATTGTATCAAAATCAGAGTTTCAATTTTATCATCAAACCATTGCGGAATACTTTACGGCCAAACACCTTGTAAGCATGATTAGAAAAAAACACAAAAACAACGTAGTTTCATTTTTGATCAACCACTACCACCGAACGTACTTTAAGAAAATCCGGTACTTTTTAGACAGCCTTCTCTGTACAGATATTCCATACTTGGTAAACCTTGAACTATTCGAGACAAAGGGTTCTAGTGGTAAAATGAAATCCCTTCGCGAACGTTTCACGGATGTAGTAGATTGGCAAAGTGTGGATAGTTTGGAAAGAAACATATTGCACTACGCACAAGCTTATGGGGATCATTCCTCAGGGATATTCTGGATGATTAAAAAAGACCTTAGTTTATTTCATAGAAAAGATTGTTTGGGTGAAACCTGTCTGTCGTATTTATGTTTGTCGGAAGATTTGTTGCAAGGTTTTTCTAGTCGTTCCGAAAGTTACAAATATTCTAAAAACAAAGCAATTACAAGAAAAACGATAGAAACATTGATTATTTATTCCATATTCTGTGGTTCGGGCGTCCAAGGATCGTTTTCTGAATCAGAATCAGGAGGTATTAGTATAACAATTGGTCCACATGCTGATCGTCGTGGGTCGAGCTATTCCGGCTGTCCAGGTGAGGATCACGAAATACTTTCTTTTGTAAGGACGACAGATCAGCATTTACTAACTAAAAATTTGGAGATTAATATGAAATGGCTTATTCACTGTACAGTTAATCAAAATAGTTTTGCCTGTGACTTCTCACTCTTCTTCATTGACCGACTCTGTCTTCATAACTCTTTAGACGAGAATTCTGAAAGTAAATTTTTGAATGAGTGGTTCGAAGTATGTTTGAATGACAAAGTGGACGATGGCTATGAATTAGGTGCGAAGTTGATTAGTGTTTGCGATCGAATTGAAAAGTGGAAGGACTGTACCTTCACAATTCTAAAAAATAATCTTCCAAATTACTATCATGATATACTTCCATATATGCGGTCAAGTGAAGAATTTAAGTTATGGACAATTTGTACGGATATCGATATCGAAGACAAGAGAAAAATGTTGTTAGTAATAAAAAACCATAACTTCTATTCACTCTTCAGAGCTAAACGTATGCGTACAGAGTTATTTGAAGAACTCATTCAATTCATTGGTAATGAAGTTAGAGTTGAGGATTTCAAGGACGCATTGAATGAGGGGTTGAAACTAGGATTTCGTGTTTCTATATTTGGGGATTTGCCCAGAGTGGCTTATGACTTTTATGTGAAAAGTGATACCGAGATGAGGGAACAAATGATCAATGATAATTTTGAATTTCAAACGAATAGCTCTAGCCCAAAACCTGAGGTAATTGTCGAAAATGCACAAACATTTAAGCGTATTATAGATGGGGATGATGGGTCATGGACCCTTAAATCACTGCCAAAAGTAGACAGAGAACACGAGTTTCAAAGAGAGTTCTTTAAATTACCCGTATTGGCTGAGTATCCGGTCCTTCGTGTCAAGAATTTAAGCCCTTTCTGTCGTGCACTGAATCTTCATGTCTAGTGTACACACAATAACGTTCCATGTCGCCCATCTCACCCAGGGCACTGATCTGCAATTATAACGTTACATTGAGAGTATTGTCACTACGGAAAATCTGGATTTCACAATGATTTGACCTTCCATAGTAATTTGATATCATGTATCATCATTTTTCATTGTTCCTTATTTTATTTACAATGAAACAAAGACTTATTTTACGTGTACTTGTAGCATATTGAGGAGTGGAGTTCTAATTATTATTGTGACACTAATTTGAAAATTGTTAGTTTATGGAATAAATAAAATTTCAAGAAAAGTATTGGCTCCCTCCTGGATATCTACAACATTGTACTGTTGCTAATTTTAAATTTCGCTGTCCTGAACTTCCGGAAGGACGTATTGTCCTTCCTGACCTTGAGCATGGCCAATGCAATGGTGAAAACTCCCGTTTCGGAGGACGGATGACAGGGATGGATGGCGTGAGCGGGGTGAGGTGATGATCGTTTGATTCAGATTTCAGATCGATATTTTTTACATGATCACGCGGGATGGACTTCACTAAATATTTGGTTTGTAGTTTCACTGCTTCACAAACAGATTTTGGACCTAGTTCTTGACAGTTCGATCTTCTGGCTCAAATAAAACAAATGTTTTTGAAGCTTTTCCAAGGTAATTCGGATTTAAATCTATAAGGTATTTCACACAAGGCTAATCCGGGTAGAATCAGTAACTGTCTTTTAATTGTCTATTAATTTGAGCAATCAAAATAAAAAGAGATAATTAATCATTTGATTTCCCAACTTTTTAAAATTTCGAAGAATAAATTCCGTTTTCCAAAAATAATTTATGAAATGAAAGTTGAAGAATCAAAATATAAAACGACTCTGAGGTATATATTCTGTAAAATGTACTATATGAATTGTGAGCAGAGTTTTACATAACCGTACTTCTTTCCATTTTCATTGTCTACATATTTTTACACTAGGTATGTCGATTTCGGAAGAAAAAGATGTGGCAAATGTGGAGGAGAAAAAATGGGTTAGTATTGGTCTTGAAGAACAGAAGCCGAGTTGGATAATCGGCCCAGAAGATGCATTACAGCTTAATTGTTCGTTGACCCAAGGCAACATGGAGAAAAAATATGAAATTAATATTCAAATAAAACCAGAAGATAAAGAAGAAGTAAAAATCGACGATACAAACACACACGGACGTGGACGACACCAAGGCCAAAACTCGTCGCAGTAATATTTGTTGTAAAAAATATGTAAGGATAATTGCTGGGTTTAGTTTGTCGTCTATTTTCATAACGTTGTCAGTGTGTACACTGACACTAGGGATTGTGTACTACAATGACTGCCCATGAGGTGGCGGTGGGATACCCTTTACAAATATAATGGGTGGGAGTTATTTGACACTCTGTTCCATTCTAGTCGTGAGTGTCATCATTGAGTCTGAAATTAAAAAGAGAAGGCCTGAACGCCGAAGCCATGTTGGTTATGTTCTCCAATTAGAGATGAAAAAAAGAATGGAAAAAAGAAAGTCCAGGAAATCTCATCGGTCACTGCATCTCATCCCATTCAACTATTTGTTCACAATTTGTCACCACCAAATAAGCCAATATTGAAGGAAGTGTATGGCGTGTACTATACGAAACCCGTCCAGACTGCAGATGAGCCTATTATTTTGAAGGAATGGTACCTGGGTAGAACGTATTCTTGCCAATTGAATATTTTTAATCCTAAGGAGATTCAATTCCTTTCTCGCGCTCAAATAATTCTTAAATGGAAAAATAATGAGACGTGTTGGGTCCATCTATTCAGGCTATTCAAGTGAAGATCACGAATTCTTTAGTTTTATAAGGAACACAGATAAACATTTAATGATTAAAAATTTGGAAATTAACATGACATGGCTTGTTCTCACAGACTCAGAGAAAGTAGGTTCGTCAGTGACTTCTGGTCAAGACTCTACCTTCATAACTCTTTAGACGAGAATTCTGAACGTAGATTTTTAAATGACTGGTTCGAAGCATGTTGGAGTGACAAAGTAAACGATAGCTACGAATTGGGCGCGAAATTGATTAGTGCTTGTCTTCATACCAAAGAGTCCTACAAGCATGTGCTCACAATTCTAAGAAATAATCTTTCAAATTACTACCATAATACACTTCCATATATGATCCCACATGATGAATATTTGCTATGGGTAAGTTATTTAGATATCAGAGACAAGAGAAAAATGTTGATGGTTATGAAAAACCACAACTTCTATCCACTATTCAGAGCACAACTTTTGGGGAAAGTGTTATTTAAACAAGTGATTCAATTTGTCTATATTGAGGCTAGAGTTGAGGATTTCAAAGACGCATTGAACGAGACGTTGAAAAAAGCATTTCGTGTATCTCTATTTAGTGGTTTGATCCGTGAGGTGTGTAACATTTACTTGGCTAGTGATACCAAGACAAGGAAACAAATCTGTGTGAATCATCATGTTGATGCAGACTAACATTTGCATCATCATCTGAAACAAGAGGACAATTTTGAATTTCAAAGGAACAGTACTGTTCAGGGTGAATTCGAACCTATGGTTGCAGATGAACAAACGATTAAGCGTATTATAGATGGGGAAGATGCGTCGTGGACCCTTAAATTACTCCCAAAGATTAAGTATGATGATATTCAAAGTGAGTTCTTTACATTACGCGTGCTGGCTGACTATAAGGACCTTGGCGACTAGTATTGAAGCTCTGCTTTCTGTCTTGGTCAGAACACCCGTCATTTCTTGCTGTATGATTATTTGCTTTCGAGCTGTCAATGCCCCCCCCCCCCCACTTGAGCCGAGTCAATGCCTCATAGACTACCTCGGCCCGAATCGGGCGGCCATTGAAAGCTGGAATGCAAATAATCCTAGAGTAACTCTATCTAGCCCCCGTTTTGGTCAGTGCCATGTGTTCTGTAACCAACCTTAACCACCTTCCCCACGGCCCTGTCGAATCAATATTCAATAACTGATTCGTATAATCAGAGATTGAAAATTCTATTATTAACTTATTGTAATTTGTAACACTGACAGTGTTGTCGTTGTCACTTCAGCAAATTTTAATTTGCATAGGAATTTGTTTTGTCAATTCTCATTGTTAATTCCTTACATGCATTGCTGTAATGAAAAGAAAGTTTATTGCAAAATTAATTGTAGAATAGTGAGAAATAGACTTCAAATTACTGATTGTGATACTAATTTATAAGTTTCATTGCGTGAATTAAATAAAATTATAAAGAGTATTCTTTGGCATACGGAGTGATTTAAATTAGTTCGTTCAGGGAACTGTTGTTCATATAATTCAGATTTCAGATCGATATTATTTACTGGAGTATTATGATTTTATTTTCACTAGTTCACACACTGATCTCGCACTTGACTTGAAAGTTGGCTGGCGCTGGCAGTGGGACGACTCATCATACACAAAACAACAAATGCACACTTGTACAAATCAATCGTTTTTAAAGTAATTTGTCATAATCAATTTTAATTAATCATAGAATAATACGTGTTGGTCTGTTATTCTGTTGGGTGGCTATTATTTTACAAAATTCAAAGAGAGATGATAATAAATATCGCAGTCGCAGTCAATGTGTTTTTGATACGCAAGAAGCTGTTCCTACTAAGAAAGCCGCCAAAATATAGGTAATTCATTATAAAAATTTATAAATTATGTAGTTTGAGTGTTATACATATTAGAAAAATATACAATAACGCATGAACAATAATTATAAATAAATGCCTGAACATTCTAGTCAATAAACAGTAAGTTGCTTATAATGCATAAAATTACATCTTGATTCTTATATCAATTTAGGCTTAACCGAACATTCGATTTTTGATTAAAATAATGAATTTATATAAAAAAATTATGAAAAATGTTGAAGATGACAATGCACTTTGTGTACCGTGCTGTGCTGTGGAATTAAGTACTATATATGATACTTTTTGTGTGTGTTATATGTATAAATTCTAGTTTGATTTTATTGAACCAGACTGTAAGCATGTTTTCGTTATACATATGTACTGTATAGTTTTTGCTTAGCCTGAACCTAGTTAAAAAATTTGTTATGCATGAAAGAAAACCCAGTTGACTTTGACTCTTGAGTAAATTCTAATTATAGAAATGAATCTAATTCTTCGGTCAAACAAATGTTCGTAGGGTGTCGAATGTTGGAAATTGAGGTTACGGAAACTGGATGTGGTCTGGTATGTATGTGTAGCGTGTGTATGGTGTGACAAGTTTGTTGATAATATCAACAAGGGACACATCCTAACAGTAACAGTTCTAAAATTACAATATATTATACAATTGTAACACAACACAAGGTAACACCCTGTATCTGTTTGCATAGAACATGTTTGTTTTTTTGCAACTACACTTGAAGAGTTTACATTGTGAGTGTAAGCGTAAGTGTGAATGTAATTGCGAAACTCCTTCTCCAGTTTAACTTTGAACTCATAAGGACGAATGTGAGTTCTGCAATTTTTATATGACTTGGCAATCACACTGTGTCTGGTATGGGTTACAGTAAATTGACGTTGAAATAAAATTGAGTCAAATAGTTTATTCAAAGTTAAA
The DNA here is from genome assembly GCA_034698835.1 of Protaphorura tricampata. Classification (NCBI taxonomy): domain Eukaryota; kingdom Metazoa; phylum Arthropoda; class Collembola; order Poduromorpha; family Onychiuridae; genus Protaphorura; species Protaphorura tricampata. Next base: position 10,048 of record JAQGCB010000288.1, read on the forward strand.
TTCGTCATTGTATAAAATTGTGAATGTTGTCAACTTTGTATGTCTGACGGGAACAATAACATACATACACAGGCTTCTGTTCAAGAGTCTCATCTGCCGGTATGCAAAATTGTACGTGATGTACCAACATGATATTTTGTTAAATCTTCGGGTGTCTGCACATATTTTTTTTCAAAATAAGAACAGTGTGGGTTGAAATTAAATATATGTTATGTCACTAATTAAAACCATTCCTGTCTTAAGATTTGTGGAAATCGTACTCTTTGGGAAACAAAAGATATTACATTTAGAAGTGTCCTCGGACTGAGACGGTAAGATATTCAATTTACAGTGCATTCACTTCGGAAAATATTCTCATTGTAATATTAAAATTTCATTACTCCATTTGAATAACTTCAAAACTGGTGGAAATAAACACATGATTTATGAGTCTATTTTTGAAGCAGAATACCTTAAAAGATTGAAGTTCGGCCCGCTGAGAATTTCCCGTCATGATTTATTTGCCTCCCGTACCGATCTATTCCAAATCGAAAGATGGGCTACTCCAAACAATTGGATTGAGAAAAAGGTAAGAACACAGTTCAGGAATAATACACGAGTATCTATGTATTCAACTGACAGAAAATAATTTAATTTTTGCAACCTACAGTGATTTTTTCAAAATTAATACGTCGGCACTTGAAATAGAAAGGTTGATTCTAAGCACAACAAATTCGAACATGGAATCCCCTCAAGCATTTCCAACAATTCTGGAATTGGCTCAACTCTCTCAACATGTTTACACCATTACGGATGATGAGAAAAAGGTTCCATTCAGATTCTATGAAATGTCGGATTGGATTTGCATCGGAACTGGACGTTATTCAGACGGGTACTGTGGGGCTGCATATGTAAATCACAAACATTCTCAAGTCGTCATAGCTCATGGAGGTGCAGAAGTTAACTTTAGGAAGCCAGTGGAACTTTACAGAGACATTCTTACGGACGTAGCTGGTGCATTTTTAAACAAAGAAGTTTCTCAAATAAGCTCGGCTTATATTTTCACTAAAGTGATTGTGAATCTCTGTAGTGACACTCAGTTTTCAATTTCCGTCACGGGTCATTCCTTGGGTGGTTGGTTGGCACAGATATGCGCATTTTATATTGAAAACCCAATTTACGTATCTCGAAAGAAGGAGTTTGAAGAATTCATTGAGGAGAAACAGAAGAAATTAGGGATTAGGGACTGTGTAGAAATCAACGCACCCTATCATGTACACACAGTGTCTTTTGATAGTCCAGGTTGTAGAGACGCTTTGAAAAGGATAGTTGGGTATTATGGTAGTCAAATGACTGAATGGAGAGAGAATGTTGACACTCTGGATTTTACAGTCATAATAGCTCCGAGCAATAGAATTAACACATTTGGAGAACATGTTGGTTATGTTCTCAAAATTAGAAATGCCAGGAGTCCCAGACATTTCATGGGGTATTGCATCTCATCCGATTAAATTATTTGTTGAGTATTTGTCATCAAAAAAACCAAAGCCAATACTGAAGAAAGTGATTGACGTGTCCTATGGGAAACCCATCCAGGGTGCAGATGAGTCTATTACTCTTCATGAGTTGTATGCGGGTAGAAAGTATTCTTCGCAAGCCAGAAGCGTTGATAATTTCTTAGGATTGGTTAGGAATTCTCACACTCGATTGAGTGAAATTGACCCTTCAAGAATAATTGATGAATCAACATGGGTCGTTTCACTGGTAAGAAATTCCCAAGCTAACCGGAACAATCAACATGTTTTCATCGTCGTTGAAGGAAAGGACGTAGAGGGAGCCAAAACATATTTTATGGATTTTGTAGCAAATCAACCTATTGACTTATTGACTCCAGGAATCCAGTCAGGAAGAATTCGGTTTAATGTTCAAGTAGGGTCAATGACAGACTCATTGTTGTACTCATGCCCATTGAAATTAATGGAACTGGTCCCGGGCCGTCGAATCAGTACTTATTCCTGTAATTTAGACAGTGTATTATGTGCTCAGAATTTAGTGGAGAAAGTGTTCAGGGCGTCTGAGGCTGAAGTCCAGCCTATCTACAATGTACTCGGAGGTGAGAGTGTTTTTGCACTCGCTAGTGCTTGGTCATCATCCAATGACGTTGGTCATAGTTGTTTCAGTTGGGCATGTCAACAATTGAGGGAATTGAAAGACCCTGGACTAAATGCGACCATGCCTGAAGCATTGAATGATCCACTCAGATTCATAATTGGGATGCCAAGCAGAGCTTTGCTTACTGATACTGATAGACACCAAAATCATTGGTTTCGTAATGCATGTTTGGGTATGATTATCCTGGCTACATTTATTCGTATGTTTATTTACTAACAAGGAGTAATACTTTAGGATGTAGTTATTAAGTTATCCATGTAATTCGAATTAATGTATATATCATCAGATATTCAAATTAATTTATAATTAGTGTGGGATAGAATGGAAAATGAATACAAATTGAATATAAAATTAAACTCGAAATTATTGTGAATGAAAGGAGTGTTGAAACAAAATAACTACAAATACAACGTAATGGAATTCTTAGAATCGGATAGCCCATCCATTGGCCCAATAGGCTTGTGTCAATTCCTTTTGAAAATCTATTTAAGTACCAAGTAAAAATACGGAGTTGTACTTGTAATTTAGTACGAGGACAAGAGAAAAATGTTAGTCATGAAAAATCCTCTATTCACTCTTCAGTCCTAAATAATATTGATACAATGTTATTTAAAGAAGTGATTCTATTCGTTCGTAATGAGACTAGCGTCGAGGATTTTAAATGTAAAATAAAGTAAAAAAATAAAACACAATGATTTGAAATTCCATAGTAACTAGATAAATACCTTTATGTATCATCATTTTTCACTGTTCCTTTTTTAAATTATAATGAAACGATTACTGACCGATTTTACTGTACTTGTAGATTAGTGAGGAGTGGAGTGTTCTAATTTTATTATTGTGACACCAATTTGAAAATTTTTACACTAAGCAATAAATAAAATTATGAGACAAGTTTTGACTGTCTTTTATCTGTGTTGCATTGTTAATTGTTGTTAATATTAAACGCTGTCCTAAAGGTACAGTCAAATGCTGGGAAAATTGAACTTGAGTGAAAATGGAACACAAAGCTCGTACTGCGAAAGGCTTAATTATTGTCATGTGCGCTCACTCTGCAAAGGAAAAACTCCCAGCATTTTAGTAATGCAACACTAGTAAAGAATCTCACAAAAGTAGAACTCACAACAACCTTCTCATATTCCATTTAATTTTGACTACGAAAAACATAATACGTCATCCTCGTAATGGCATTCAACGCGTAGTTTTTGTAGAGACTGGCCTGTGGTTTTTATTCAACCCAATTAAGGTACCCCTAACAGTAGCATGGGTTTGTATTCGGTTCTGAAATAAATGCAGAATTGTGGTACGGCGCGGCGTATAGGGCATATATCTATGTCCTGGCCATGACCACGACTAATAATGAAAACTCCTGTCCTGTATGGTTTGACTGGGATGGCGTGAGCGCGATGAGGTGATCTTCCTATTATTCAGATTTTGGATAGAAATTTTTTACTTGAACACGCGGGAAGACTTCACAAAAATATTCTGGTTGCATTTTCAATAGGTCACAACGGATCATGGACCTGACTTGACAGTCTGATCATGGGTTAACCGTGAAAATCAATTCAACGTGACCTTGTGAACCCCGAATTCAAAATCTTCTTTAAATTTGGCAATATGTTGAAAATGAAGTAAGTATTTTGTTTAGTTTGATTTTTTTGAATCGAACCATATTCATGTTTTAGTTAATACGTAACATAGTTTCTGTTGAGGCTAAACCCAGTACGCGCTATTTGGTACGCGTGAAAGAGAACCAGTCGACTCTTGAGTATATAATTATAGAAGTCAATCTCAACACTAGTCGGCCAACGGCCAAGTTTTGGTTGGCCGATGCACGTAGGAAGTACAACGGGGGTCGTAGTTTATTATGGAAAATGCAATGTGGTCTGGTTTCTTGGTCTGTATGGATTGAATGGTATGGCGTGACAATTATGCTGACAATGACAACAAGGGACACGTACTAGCTGCCTTGTCGTGGTACATTGGTCTGCTCCCTGTAGAGTTAGTAGAGACATGTTGATTTCGTTGTCATATTTGAAAAGTTTACCTTGTGACTTGTGAGTGAGTGCAAGTGCGAATGCAAAAAATGCAAAAAATGAGGGTTCTGCAATTGGAATTTTTGTACGAATTTCTTATTCTGCTGCGGTGGGTTAAAGTAAATTGACGTTGGAATAAAATTGAGTGAAAGTTTATTCAAAATTAAATTCGTAATTGTATAACATTCTGAATGACAACTGGAATAGTAAAATACACACAGTATTCTGTTCAAGAGTCTCATCTGCCCTGCCGGTATGCAAAAATGTACTTTCGCACATCTATTTTTTGTTAAATGACGGGTTGCGTTAGGATAAACCCGAAGAGTGTGGGTTGTAAGAAATTAAAATTAAATTACTACATGCCGCTAATTAATCTCATTCATTTTGTTTAGAAAATCGTTGCATTCCTTGAGAGACGAAAGGTATTGGAGTGACAGTTAAGATGGACGACACACGGATTCAATGACGAGAACATTTCATCAAGAGTAGAAGTGGAGTGGGACTGAGACGGTAAGATATACAATTTACAGAGAATTCACTTAGGAAAATATTAATTCGGTTCGGCGAATATCCGGAGTGGTAGAAAATGGTAACGTGGGGGTGGGAGTGTTAGGGAGTTGTAAAGTGGGAGTGGGAGTAGGAGTGAGAGTTCGTGGAACATGGAGGTGGGAGTGGTAGAGAGTATAAAGTAGGGGTGGGAGTGGTAGAGAGTATAAAGTAGGGGTGGGAGTGGTAGAGAGTATAAAGTAGGGGTGGGAGTGGTAGAGTCTCCGTCCTTGCTGGAGATGAGTCTATTACTATTAATGGATGGTATGTGGGTAGAGCGTATTCTTGTCAAGTCAATATTTTTAATCCTAAGGAACTTGAATTCCTCTCTCGTACTAAAACAATTCTTAAATGGAGAACCACCGAGAGCTTATACAGTTCAGACAGGGCTACTTTTGAAGAAGGGACGACGCATGAAGGGGCACGTACAATTTTGGCTGTTATAAAGCTTGAAGACTTGAATGATTTTATATTGAATTTTAATGTAACACAAAATGTAATTGAGTTTTCGCGAAGAGATCTACGCGAGAACAATTTAGATATGTCAAAATTGATTTGGAAATTGATCATGTTACTCAGACTCAATAGAGATTGGTTGAATGGAAGTGAATTTCAGCACGTAATAAGAGATTTGCGTGGGTGTAGGCAAATGGTGTGTGAGAATGAGGGTTCCATGTATACAAAGAGATTTCCAAACTTTATCAACCGAAACTGCACCACTGAAAATCTCTGTACTCAAGTTAGAGCATTCCTTGGAAATGGACTTGCACATTTTTATCACATTAATGTTGACAGAGATGGATATGGAAGAGACACTCGATTGTACATGATCCATCTTTTCAATTGCTTTAGAGATCATTACAGAGAATTTGTGGGTGAACATGTGCTATTCATAAATATCTCAATTGTCCAACGTCTGAGCATGGCAATGGATGTGGCAAATGTATTCAGTGAGACAAAATTCAGGTTGATTGTTGTCGAATGTGACATTGCAATTGTAGAGATGAATGCTATCATGGCAGGGATGATAGGGAATGCTATATCTAAAAGGAAGAAGTTGATAATTGTCACAAGTGGTGAAAATTGTCCACCTGTAAAAAATTATCCTGCACTCGAATGCGATGTCGATCTGAGACTTCCATTTGATAATTTGGATCAGACATCAAAGGAATTCATTTCCCAGTCTCAAGTTGACATGCATGGGAAAACAATTATATTGGAAAAATTTCTCCCACCGTCCGACGGTCAATCCCAGCTCGACGTTTTGAGGAGTTTCATTAACACGATCTCCTCTGTGCATGGTTCTAGAATTATTTGTGACATTTTCGATGGGGAAATTATCGACTTGTCAGGTGGGAGTTTGCCAGTCATGGCTCAACATTACATAGATCGGACACTCTTTCAGATCACTCTAAATGTTCAAAAACTTAATGAGAACGTTGGGAATTTTTTAGATAAACTTGTGGTCAGCAACTGCCAAACGGCAATTGGAGACCTCATTCCGAGTTTCTTTCCTTTGTTTAAGGACGACATCATTTATGAACGACGTGGCGAGTACACGAAAGTATGTTTTTTGAATGACTGTAAATACAAATTCAAGTCTAGCAATGTTCATTGGTTCAAAATGGAGAAGGAAAATAAGAAGTCAACGTTTGTTTGGCAAATGTCAAACGGTCAATCTTGTTCTGCCTATTTAAAGAATGGTGAGGGTAAAATTCTAGATTCTGACTTGCATGAATTGCAAAATAATTTCATTGTTTTGGCTGATGAACCAGGGATGGGGAAATCTGCGGCAATTACAAAATTATTTTTGGAATATAGAAAATCACAATTCAGGTCAATCGATTCAAAATTTAATTGGCCTGTGTATATCAATCTTAATGATTATCAAGTAGAACTAAAAGACAAGGTCTACTCTTCTAATTCAGCACAAGGTTTCTTAACAAGAGCAGCCAATCTAAAGAGTGACTTTGAAAAATCACTGTTCGAATTTTGCTTAGAAAAAATAGGGAATGTGACATTCTTCATAGATAGTTTTGATGAAATTTCTCAAAAGGGACAAGATTTCGTAGTACGAATGCTCGGAGAATTAAAAGCCATGGCACATTCCAGAATGTGTATTTGGATAGCTACAAGAAACTATGCAAAGGAGGAGCTAGAAAAGAAACTGGACTCGATATCATATCGATTCCACAGGGTTGACAAGAAAGCCCAAATATTGTTCTTGGTAAATTATTGGACACATAATGTTCCGCTTAAAGTGAGGGAAAACAAAGTCCGAAATGAAAAATTCGCCGAATTGTATGGGGAACGTGCAATTGCAGATATACAAAACGTTCTGGGAGAAGATCATTCATTCATTGGAATTCCATTGCAACTTGTTTTACTCGCCACAATTTACAATGACAAATTCCAACAATTGTTAGTGAGTAAAGTGAGTAAAGTAAAAGTTGGCGAGGAAGGACTTCCATTGACTTTAAAAGATGATGATTGGGAAGAGTACTCTGACAAATTCTCAAGTACACTTGAATTGTATGATCTTTTCGTTAACAAGAAAATTAATATATGGTTAGAGGACAAATTCAAATTTGATACAAGGGACGACTGGATGGATATGAAGTTAAGAGACGGCATGATTAAAATTCACAGTCGTGCTGCATTTATGTATGTGTCATCTTCAACTCTTACGAATTCGGATATCAATGTGCAGTCATTGAGTCCCGTCGACTCCTATGCAATTCATCGAGTTGGTCTTTGTGAGAGAATCTTGGAGGGGGATAAAATTATGAAAACGTCAGAAATTGTACCAAAATCAAAGTTTCAATTTTATCATCAAACCATTGCGGAATACTTTACGGCCAAATACCTTGTAAGCCTGATTAGAAAAAAACACAAGAATAACGTAGTTTCATTTTTGATCAACCATTACCACAAAGTGTACTTTAAGAAAATCCGGTACTTTTTAGACAGCCTTCTCTGTAAAGATATTCTATTTTTGGAAAACCTTGAACAATTCAACACGAAAGGTTCTAGTGTTAAAATGAAATCCCTTCGTGGACGTTTCACGGATTTAGTAGATTGGCAGAGTGTGGATGGATTGAAGAGAAACATATTGCACTACGCACAAGCTTATGGGGATCATTACTCAGGGATTTTCTGGATGATTGCAAAAGACCTCAGTTTATTTCATAATAAAGATTGTTTGGGTGAAACCTGTCTGTCGTATTTATGTCTGTCGGAAGATTTGTCACTAGGGTTCTCTAGTCGTTTCGAAAGTTACTCTAAAAACGAAGCAATTACAATAAAAACGATAGAAACATTGATTATTTATTCCATATTCTGTGGTTCGAATTTCCAAGAGGATCACAAAATATTTTCTTTTATAATGGCGACAGATCAGGATTTACTAACTAAAAATCTGGAGGTTAATATGAAATGGCTTATGCACTGTACAGTTAATCAGGATAGTTTTGCCAATGACTTCTTATCCAGACTCTGTCTTCATAACTCTTTAGACAAGAATTCTGAAAGTAAATTTTTGAATGAGTGGTTTGAAGCATGTTTGAATGACAAAGTGGGCGATGCCTACAAATTTGGTGCGGAGTTGATTAGTGTTTGCGATACAATTCACAAGTGGAAGGACTGTACCTTCACAATTCTAAAAAATAATCTTCCAAATTACTATCATAATATACTTCCATATATGCGGCCAAGTGAGGAATATAAGTTATGGGCAATTTGTACGGATATTGAAGACAAGAGAAAAATGCTGATGGTTATGAAAAATCATAACTTCTATTCACTCTTCAGAGCTATATCATTTGAAACAGAGTTATTTAAAGAAGTGATTCAATTCATTCGTAATGAGAATACAGTTCCTGATTTCAAAGACGCATTGAATGAGGGTTTGAAACTAGGATTTCGTGTATCTATATTCGGGGATTTGCCCAGTACGGCTTTTGACTTTTATTGGGAAAGTGATACCGAGACAAGGGAACAAATGATCAATGATAATTTTATATTCCAAACGAATAGCTCTAGCCCAAAACAGGTTAAACCTGAACTTATCGTTGAAGATGAACAAACGTTTAAGCGTATTATAGATGGGAATGATGGGTCGTGGACCCTTAAATCACTGCAAAAGGTAGACGAAGAACACGATTATCAAGGAGAGTTCTTTACATTACCCGTATTGGCTGAGTATCCGGGCCTTCGTGACAAGACATCTAGCTCAGCATTCTCCCTAAGTCTGAACACCCATTATATATAGTGTAGACGCACTCTCACTAGCGTCCATTTTTTATTTTGCATTTTGTGCTGAGTATCCGGTCCTTCGTGACAAGAAATTACGCCCTTTCTGTCGTGGTCTGAACATTCATGTCTAGTGTACACACAATATCGTTCCATGTCACCCATCTCACCCAGGGTACTGATCGCTCTAAAAAGAAAAATTATAACATTACAGTACATTGAGAGTGTTGTCACTACAGAAAATCTGAATTTCACAATGATTTGACCTTCCATAGTAATTTGATATATACATCATCATCTTTTCATTGTTACTTCTTTGAATTATAATGAAATTAAAATTTATTTTAAGTGTACTTGTAGAATAGTGAGGAGTGGAGTTCTAATTATAATTGTGACACCAATTTGAAAATTCTTACTCTATGGAATAAATAAAATGGGAAGAAAAGTATCAGCTGCTGGATATTTACTTTGGAATGTTGCTTATTTTGTTGTTTGTTATCCTAAACTTAGTGAATTCTATTACTCAGAGCAGAATGCTTCGAGAAATGAACTTGATTGAAAATGGATCCCCAAACTTAATTCTATTGCTAAATGCGTAATTATCGTCATGTACGCTCACTTTGCACAGGAAAAACTCCCAGGATTTTACTATTGCAAAACTAACGCTTTGTTTTTGTAAAGGCTGGTCTGCGGTTCTCATTCAACCCAATTAAGATACCCGTAAAAGTAGGCTGGGTTGGTAATCGGTTCTGCAATAAAAATAATAATGGTAGGGCCTATGAAGGCATATAGTATATAGTCATTCATGACCCTGACCATGGACAATAGTGAAAACTCCCGTATCGGGAAGACGGATGACTGGGATGGCGTGAGCGGGATGAGGTGATGTTCGTATGATTCAGATTTCAGATCGATATTTTTTACTTGATCACGCGGGAAAGACTTCACTAAATATGCTGGTTGTATTCTCACCAGTTCACAAACAGATTTTGGACCTCGCTCTTGACAGTTGGCTCTGGCACGACACACTGACTCAAATAAAATAAATATTTTTGAAACTTTTCTAAGGTAATATGGATTTATATCTATAAAATATTTCACACAAGGTTGATCCGGGCAGAAGTAACCGTTTTTTAATTTTCTATTAATTTGTGGAATCAAAATAATTAAAATATTATATTTTGCCATTTTGCCAAAGCAATTCCATTTCCTAAAATAATTGAAACAAAAATTATAAAAATAAATAAATAATATAACAATTTCGAGGTAAAGATTATGCAAAATGTTCTATGTGAATTTTCTTTTTTTCATTGTTTACATATTTTTCCACCAGGTATGTCGATTTCGGAAGAAAAATATGTGGAAAATTTGGAGGAGGAAAAATGGGTGAGTATTGGTCTTGAAGAACCGAAGCCGAGTTCGATAATCGGCCCAGAAGATGCATTACAGCTTAATTGTTCGTTGACCCATGGCAACATGGAGAAAAAATGTGAAATTAATATTCAAATCAACCCAGAAGTAAATGAAGAGAAAATCGACGATACGAATACGAACACACATACGGAGACGGACAACAAGACCAAAACTCCTAGTAGTAATATTTGGTGTAAAATATATGTAAGGAGAATTTTTGGGTTTAGTTTGTTATTTGTTATATCTATTTTCATAGCGTTGTCAGTGTGTACACCCACACTAGGGATTCTGTACTTCAAAGATTGTCCAGGCGGTAATGCAATTCCATTGACAAATATAATTGGTGGGAGTTATTTGACACTCTGTTCCATTGCACTCGTGAGTGCCTTTATTAAATCTGAAATTAATAACAGCAGGAGACCTGATCCCCGAAGTACTGGATTTAATATAGATTTCACTTTTTGTAAAATAACTTTAATTTGTATTAATACTTTAATGCCGATTTTTGTAATTGGATATGGAGTTACATTGTCCATAATTGTCTTTAGATCATTTTCAAGTGTTAATTTTGCGAATGTGAATAGTGATCATTATTGTCACCCATTTTTATTCTGGTACACTTTTTCATTGACGGTCATGTGTATCATTCTCATGAGTGTTCGTCTGTCATTTTGTATCTTCGCTGTCTATAAGAAGGAAAGCATAATATGTTGTGTCTGTGAGTGACGATCTTATTTTCCAGACACTCACAATTCATCAATTTATCGACGAACGATGGTACTAAGGTAGTCATTTTAGAAAACATACGCATGCATGGTGGACACAACAAATCGTACTACAGATTTTTTTAATTGATATTTGAACATAGATGACAATAAAACTTGAACAATAATTATACGTAAACCGTACTAAAAAAATTTTATTAACAATACTCAAAATGCATTATGTATGTCCATGATTGTCTTTGGTTCATTTTCAAATGTTATGACTGGGGTGGCGTGAGCGCCGAGAGAGGTTTGAGATGATCATCGTACGATTCGGATTTCAGATCGATATTTCTTTCTTCAGCACGCGGGAAGGCTCCACAAAAATATTCGTCTACAAAATATTTTCACTATAATAGTTCGAGCTGAGCTTGAGCTTGGAGGCTGGAACTCCGTCCGGCATTTGATACTATTTATTATCATGTGTCACGATTCAAACTGAAATATTTCTTTGGAGCTTTTCTACGGTAACTTGTATTTAAATCTATGCATAAAATATTTAGCACGATCTGAACTATGAAAACCTAAAAAATTACCATGTATGTTTCGTCTAAAAATTTCAAATTGAATATTGATAACTGGCAAAAAGCCCGCCACCGGGGGGTGTACCTAGCAAAAATTTAATTTATTGAGTAAGATTTCATAAAGAAATCAAAAATAGAAATTTTGCCTTGTTTGTGTTCATTTGACAAATTGATTCACAAATGTACACTCAATACGTGGGCGCGCGGAATTATATGGCTCAAATTTTATTCTTGAATTTCTTTCATAATTTTTAATTGTTTTTTTTATATTTATCAGTATGTTGATTTCGGAAGAGAAAGAACCGATGGACAATGGCGTCGACGTCGAGGAAGGAAAATGTGTGAATCTGGAACAATTTGATGTTAGCATTCAAACAGGACGCCCAGAAGAAATAAACAATTCTCACAAAAATGTAATGAGAATTGTTGGGTTTAGTTTATTGCCCATGTTCATAGCATTGTTGTCAGTGTGCACATTCATACTAGGAATTGTGTACTACAATGATTGTTGGGGCAGTAGTTGGATACCCTTGGCAAATATAATTGGTGGGTGGTATTTGACACTCTGTTCCATTGTAGTCTTGAGTGTAATTTATCAATGGGAAATTATTGAGAGAAAAAGACCTAAACCCACGGTCAATGGAATCAGTTTTAATTATAGCTTCTGTGAAGATATCTTTGCGTGTAATTATATTCTTATGCCGATTTTTATATTGGGATATGGTATTATATTGTCCATAATTGTCTTTGGTTTGTATCCAAATGTTACGTTTGAGAATGTTGATAGTAGTCATTATTGTCATCCATTTTTATTTTGGCACACGTTTTCATTGACGGTATTGTTTATCATACTCATTTGTGTTGGTATGTCATTGTTAGTAAGGACAATCATTATAAGACACAGAAACAAAAGGGGAAATCAAAATGCAGGCACCGGTCTCAGTCACAGTGTTTTGGACACATATGGAGTTCCCAATAAGGGCACCAGCGTGTAGAAAATCCATTACAATGGAATCTCTATATTTTAAATTCCCCTACAACGTACACCTCTCTATACTGACCAGTATGTCAGGAGCGCAAGAACTAAGAACTCCCTTTGCATACACTTCTTTGTTATTCCACTTTCTGTGTATTAAACTTTCTCTTTATTGGACACATTCTGGTGCATATTTTGAGTTCGATATATAGAGAGTCCACTGTACAGAATTTAAATGATATCCGCACAAATGGACAATAAATTGTGAACAATAATTATAAATGTAATTCAAATATTGTAGTCAATAAAAATTAAATTGCTTTGCTTTTAAAACAATACCATCTTCTTGATTTATTTATCGACATACCTAGGTATAGTTGTCCACCCAGAAATTGATATACATAAAAATGTTTCACTTGTTTTTAATTCATTTTTAAGAAATGGCAATGGAATCTTTTAATTCATACTAGTAAAAAAAATTTTTAATTCGAAAAGAATTCACATTTTCACCGAGGAATTTAAGAAAAAGACTTAAATACCTAAAAAAAGAAAATTGCCTTTTTCGCCAATCTTCGTCGAAACTTCGGTTTTGTTTTCCGGGTCGCTTTCGCTTCGAAAAAGAATGAGTTCCAGCTACAGCACCGGAAAGACTTTCCTCGTGAGCGGACTCAGACTCATTGCATGTGCATGTAAAATGCACAATTATTGATTGGCGTCTGAAGGAAAGAACAAGGTCAAATTTATTGAGTCCTAGCCAAGCAGAAGCCAGTTCTACCTAATAAATACCCATGAATTGGTGTTTATTAGTGAACAAAAAATAAGTCTATATTTTAGTCTAATATTTTGAATCGGATTTGGCCGTATTTGGCCGAAAATATAGAAATTTCTTTATATTGTGACACCTAAGCAAAATGAATGCAGATAAATATAAGGCGAAATGGTTTCCACAAGTAGAAACATCACAATTCGGTAACATAAATTACTAAAAGCAAATAAATGTATATTTATCTTAATTTTTTACGTTTGATGCTCTAAATATTAAATTGAACATTGTTGATTTAAATTCCCAGAGCGCGTGAATAAAAATTCATACGGAGTGAGTTCAACTGTGGTGAATCTCAACAAATACATGTTTAGCAAATGTAAAAGAATGGCAGAAATCCATTTTAGTTCAGAAGATTTGGAATACTTTGAAACTCAAATCGGTGGTTGTATGGATATTCTCAAGTTTAATAAATTTCTTATGTGCCCGTACTGTGAGATTGTTGCGAGAGAGGTACGTACTCCTTCATTTTTCAAAAAAAAATATATAAAACTGAAGTTTCCTTATTCTTTTTGTACAGGCTGTCATGTTTCGATCAGATTGTGAGTGCAGAAATCATCACTTTGTATGCAAATCATGCTGGAAATCAGAATGTCCTAAATGTAAAGTCCGAGTGAAGGAGACTCCGATTCTATTTCACCCGGTTGATATAATTCGTGATGCATTCACATTATTTACGATTGAAACTGCACTCACTATTGACGGAGAGAGACGAATGAATGCAATTGCTGAGCTCTTGAGAAAAATTGAATTAGAAATCATGTGTAATTTCTGTAATTCGTATCTCAAAAATGTAAGTGATGAATAGACACATAATATGAGAGAATAGAATATATAGTACTGTCAAAGTAATTTGTACTTGTACTTCTTTTCAAGTTTTCCGAAGAAATTGTACTTGTACTTAAGTACTTTTCAATTTTTGTCAAAGTAATTTGTACTTGTACTTAAGTACTTTTCAATTTTTGTCAAAGTAATTTGTACTTGTACTTCTTTTCAAGTTTTCCGAAGAAATTGTACTTGTAATTAAGTACTTTTTAAATTTTCGGAAGAAATTGTGCTTGCACTTTAGTACTTTTCAAAAGAAAATTCGAAGTAATAATGCTTGTACTTAAGTACTTTTCAAATTTTCCGAGGGAATTAAGTACTTTTCAAATTTTCCGAAGAAATTGTACTTGCACTTAAGTATATTTCAATTTTTGTCAAAGTAATTGTACTTGTACTTGTACTTAAATACGTTTTAGAAGTGTATTTATGCTTGTTTGAACCACCGTGTTTCTTCATATAGAATTCTGATTTGATTTCATTTAGGCAACACTGGTGAAAGTCAATTTTGCTGAATTCCCAGAGCAAAAGTCAGTTCAGTGCTGTGGAGGAGAATGTGAGAATTTATTCAAGAGTTGTTATGGAAATCGTGGAGACTCACTTCCTTTGGAATTATATGATGGAGCTTGTGCTGAGATTTTAAAATTATTAAATGTATTGATCCAATATTGTGAAGAAAAACATGGGGCAGAGCTCGGGGCTGCGTCCACGCCGATGGGACGCGAGTGTATGTTAATGTATCATGGAGACACTGGAAAAAAGTTGAAAAAATGAAAAATTTTAAATTTTTTTAGGTTTT
>JAQGCB010000289.1:0-25147 GCA_034698835.1 Protaphorura tricampata
GACCCTGACTGACTCTGAAAACCCCGTTGACCTTTGACCTCCTGTCTCTGGACAACACCAATCATCAATTGCTAAGTGTGGTCGATCCCACGAACACATTCAAAATACATTTTTAATTTTAGTTATAAAAATATGTATTGTAATTTAATTGCTGAGGGTTTTAGAAAAGCATAAAAACCAGAACGCCTAGTTTGCCTACCTAGAACCCCATTTCTTTTCAGTTCAAACCTAAAAACCAGTACTAAATCATCCAAGAGGAAAATGTCATTCATTTTAATGAAACCACAATTTTATTTTTAGTTTAACAAATCTATACGATTTTTGCTTTCAGATTTCTGGTGAGCTAAGCGCCTCTGAAAATGGATGATTCAACCTATTGTCCAAATTACTTTTCAATGGAAGACATCATCGCTTCACAAGTTCGAGTCCCTTGTAAAACCCAAGTGGATCTACCGAATTTTGGTGAGCTCAACCAACTTTAGGGAGAATGTTAGTTTTTGGACATCTACTGTAGTCTTTGGGTTGGGTTTATGGCGATTGATTAGTTTAAACCGCAAATACAAATCTAACAGAGTATCTAAGGTTAATTTCGGTGGTTACAACCAACAAACAACCAAAGTTGACAAAATTGATTTTACCTTGAGCTTTTTGAAGTTTTGTTTTCACAGAGTATTGGTATTTTGGTTTAGAGTCAGTGGACTAATTAACATTTCATTTTGATTTCAGGGTTTCTTGAACCATCCTTGGAAGCCCAGAATCTACCGGCTGGCTCGGACTTAGAATTGCCAATATGGGCGGCCCAAACATTGGCAAAACCAAGCAGAAATTATGTGACCGTCAATGTCCCTAAAAAATATAAAGAAACCTACAGGTACTTGACTATTTATCACTTTCCCCCTAACGCTCTGCACCATATTCCGAACACATCCACAGTAAACACTTATTTATTGATTTTCTCCTTGAATAGATGCATCCTAAAGGCTGACGCAACCGTTGTTGACCTAAACAGAATGGGACCACATTTCTATCAATCTGGCCTTCATTTGACAACTCTTCCGACGCCAGAAGCTGGAAAAGTTGCTGAGATATTACCAGAGGTATGTACGAACAACGAATTTTTATTTATATGGATGGACTCTTAATTTCTGGTGACCTTACACATTTAGCTTAATAAAACTTATCTTTGGTTCCTTCCAGGTGTTACAAAAGAGATTCCAAAGCATGTTGGATTCTTATTCTTACACAACGACCCATCACTCGGTAGATGATGCAACTTCTGCTCAAAAAGGAACGCTGATGAAAGAGGCTAAAATGGATGCCTTGGAACAGCGCGTTTTCAAAGATGCCAAGAAAGGATCCGAAGTTATGCAAGAGTGGTTCGAAAGTAGAACGTGTGGTCAACGTTAAGTTTTCTGTAGTCGTTTTTCTTGAGAATAGGTCAGTCAACATTTACTTAATTGTTGTACTTCAGAAACTTCAGATTTTACTAAAGATGCCAGACAATGGTAATAAATTTTAAACACAGAATTCATTACTTCATTTATTTATTTGCACTTTTAACTCGTCTCAGTACATAATATATCATCAGCGCTATATGCCAATAATTAGTAACAATAACATGATTAAGTTATGACCAAGAAAAAACCTGACTTCTATTTTGTGTAAATTCCGGTAGTAGTGACACTCGACACTCTAGAAGAATTCAATTGAAATAGTCAACTAGTTCCACAGGCTATCGAACTGTATTGTATAGAGTCCGTCGTTCCTCATTCGTTACTCCGTCATGCCTCCATATTATAATTATAACAGAAAAGAACCTTTGTTCACGGTTGGATAAGCGATGTTTTCCTTTCTAAATATTCCCATTTCGTATCTGCTCTAGTTCTATGGACTTATTACATATTCAGAAGAAATAATTCAGTATCTACGCAACAGCCAAAGTAACTGGACAGAGCTAGGTAGCACAAAGAAATCAATCTCAATCAAGAACCAATACCAAGTGGTATTTCGATGCATACTTTGTTCTACTATCTCTTAAACTCTCTTAGAATTCAGACTTTTCATATGCTGACTGGAATTTGGTTTGGTGTAGTAGGTGTAGATTCACGAATACACAGTTTCCACCCAAAAATACAATTTGGAAATGCCGTAAAACACCGATCAGAAACTGGTTCCGACAGTTCCGAGTAGTAACAGAAGGACACAGTCTCGAATACAAACCCAGTCAAATACCATACTCTTCCATAAGAGCCTAAGTCTTACAGTGTTCCGGTGCTCGAGAATAAATCCGGTCCCTTTTCGCAGCCTGAACAAATAGTAACCTGGGTTTCTACTCGGTATTTTATAATATCGTGAATTTCTCTACCAAAACACTATTAGAATTTCTTTTAAACTATTACAGCAGAATTACAGCTCAAAAATTAAAGAATTCAACGTTGGAGATAAAGATACTAACGCATCTTTAAGAAAAAACAGTTTCATTCTAATCTGACAATTAAGTTATACAAAGCAAAATGTATCCTAGAGATTCTCATATTCCCCCTGACATCAAGGAATTTGCTCGGACATTGTACAAACATTCACTGAAAGAATTACGATTGAATTTAGAAAACAGTTGATTGTGATTTGAAAAGATGTTTACTTAGGGCGATGGTCAATGGCGCATTACCAATTACCTAGTCTAGTCACTAACAAAAACTTCATCAGTCTGCTAGCTACTAACCTATCTGGAAGTGTGGAGAAATAAATAGTTCAGCTAATATGCACTTCAAAAAGTTGTGATCCACCTAAACGACTTGTCTTGCCTTAAGTCTTTTGGATTCTAACGCTCTGAAATCTAAACTATCAAAATAATCATACTTCTACTTCATACCAAACCTCAGAGTGAACAAGAGATGTGAATTTATTTTCTCAAGTTAAAATAAAACGTAGGACAAGAATTCTTAATCATTACATACAACTCAAACAGAAAATCCTTTATTTCTGAAAACTCTGTCTGGCGCAGGGCGCACAAAAAAAAGAATCAAAACAAAATCAAAAAGATCTAACGGTTAGATTTGGCAACACGCTCAAGTTCGTCCTTCTTCTTGATCGCGTACGAGTTCGATGAGCCCTGGAAATGATACAAACAAAATAATTCGTCAAGTTCTCGTATTTATGAAGAAGTAAATACCTAGTGAAAATGTGTAATACTACTGTAATAACGTTACCTTTGATGCGTTGATCAACTCATCAGCCAAGCATTCTGGAATACTCTTGATATTTCGGAACGCCGCCTCACGAGCCCCAGTCACGATCAACCACATGGCCTGATTTAAAAAAAATAGTAGTCAATGTATTTAGTATTAGTTTGTTAATGTATTTGCAGTAACTGCGAAGAGTTTGGAAGAATACAAAGCATTAACTTGGAAAATGGAAATCCATCCTTATTATCAATTACCTGATTAACTCGACGAAGTGGGCTTACATCGACCGCTTGGCGACGAATGGTTCCTCCACGCCCAATACGCGTAGAATCTTCACGCGGTCCACATAGAATGATAGCATTCACCAAAACTTGAAGGGGATTCTAAATAAAATCAAAAGAATTTGTAATTTTAGAACTTGATTTTCAGAAATTATAAATCCGTCAGAAAATTGAAAACTAATACACCTACATTCCTGAATGGGCATTTCGTCATAAGATGCGATAAATTGGGTGAGGTCTCAGGTGGTAATATTAGTCCAGTGGTACTTTCAATTTTTATATCAAATGAAAATCTAATTACACAACTTGTACACCTGAGATCATTGCAACTTTTTTTAAATTTTTCTAATTCAAATTCTATTCATAATAAAAAATTATTTAGATTTAGACTCACTTCCCCTGTAAGTAGATGAATTATTTCGAAACAATGTCGCATGATTCGAACTGTCATCAACTTCTTTCCGTTGTTTCGCCCGTGCATCATTAGAGTGTTGCACATTCTCTCAACAATTGGACACTGAGCCTTCTTAAAACGTTTAGCGGCGAAACGTCCTGCAGAGTGTGGAACATAACGAGCGAAATTCTCCTTCACAGCGATGTAATCCTGAAAACACAAAAATTATAAATAATTCGCGGTAAAGTGGTTGATTGGTGCTGTGGCTATAAGGCTAATAGATTTTTAATCAACACTACGACTACGGGTATAGATTCCATAATACCAGCAGTCCGTAAAAGGATTACACAGATAGCAATGTATACCAGACAGCGAGCATGGAAGCTGTAACTATTGCATTTCTTTCTTTGTAAATCAGTATTTCTTTATTTCTTAGCACAAATTCACTGGAAAAAAATTAAAACCAACAGCCAGCTAGATGCTAGAAACGGTTAAGAAGTTCTTATCGTCTTATCGCCGACTTCTGTTCAACCAGTTAACGCAGCGTCAAGACACAAGAGCTATAATTAACTAACGTTCTCTTCTCTTTTCTGACATCTCATTTCAATTGACTAACCTAAGACCTTACACTACTAAAGAAATGCTTTTTTTAGTAACACAAACGCATTCGGAAAGGTCAAAAGTGCTCTAGGTAGGTATAACTTTTTACAAGAAATGAAAAAATCAAAATGCGATTAGGAATAGAGTAACTAAAAGTTAAAATTAGCTGAATAGTGACTGCGACTTTTTACATATCAACCATTGAACCATGCACCATCTGCATCCGCTCTTAAATGTTGCAGACCCCATGACCTCGACTCACCCACTCTGCCACTCTCTATCCCGATCCGAACCAATTTTACAAAATATGATAAAAAATGAAGAATCGAGTGTCTAAAATAAAATAATGTTTTCTAGGAAAATATCGAAATGTCAAGAATGTAAGCCTTGCGACTGTGACCTTCGGGTCAAGTCCTTACCTGAAGAGACATGTCCGAAATTTGAATGTCGTCACAACTCCATTTGTTGAAGAGTTTGATTTCTGGGAGTTCCGGAATTGGAAGATAATTGTAGTTGGAAGTCGACGGTTGTTCGTCCACTCCGCCCTCCGTCGTCACTCCTGTGTCTGTCGTGTCCCACTCGTCCATTTTTCAGTTGTTTTTCAGTTGAAAAAAAAATTGAAAGTTGAAAGTTGTAAAAGAGTTGTTGGTCTGTCGGTTGGTAGTGCAGAAATGAAAATGACTGAGGATGGACGAGGCGTGCTCGCGTGCTGTCTTGGCTTGGCGGCGTGGTCTGGAACAATGGACGACAGTCTCAACCGCCAGTCTCAAAAATCGTCAAGGGAAAATTCCAGAAGTACGTCTCGGCTCCTTTTCCACGATCGGTCGTCCATACATTACGAGAATGACGCAGTAAACACTAAAAAATAGCACATGCTTTTGTGTGATAATTCTGCTAAAGATGTCCATTATATATATATATGTAGTCAAAACTGACATACGAGTTAAGGGTCACCCGAAAAGGACTCGGTTTTTGACCTTTGACTGTGAGCCTGAGCCTTTGATTGTAAGCCCTAACCGCTAGGGTAAAATCACAAATGACGTCTTTTCACTTACAATAATTCTAAATTCTTATTCGGATTTATAAGGGAAATGATTCTTCATTAGAGCCAACTACAATTAGAATCATTAAAGAAATTGTTTGAGTTGAGCAAAGCTACTCAGAGTAATTATGAGGGTAATAATTACCCCCGTAAGTAATAATTACTACTGAGAGTAATTATTACTCTCAGAGTAGTAGTAGTTATTTACTGTACATTTTGAAATACCAACTATGACTGTCTAGGTCATAGCATAGGTATGAATTTCAGAACCATGAATTGATTGGAACTTTAAAACTAAAGGAGGAAGGCAGGCTGGACTGAATTCTTAGACCCGGGTAAAATTTCTAAGTAAATATTCTAATTTTTATCCATTGCCATGTTTTGAAAAGTGACGGATTTTACGAAATTCAACCCCAGCTTTCTTTACAATCACAGCAATACACTGTGCGTCGTAAAATACCGAATAAGAACCCGGGTTAGTATTACTTCTGGCTGCCTCGAGACCCGGTTTATATACTAGTACCGGGGCAATAATACATATGATCTTAGGGAAGAATGTAGAATTTAAGCCGGTTACTATTCGGGACCGGTTTTTATTCGATATTTTACGGAAGTCTGCATATCAGAAAAATCAGCACGTTTTATGGATGGCCCTTCAAGGCAACTGTGACTGTGACGCTGTGTCCGAGCGTCTCAACCCCAAGCCACGCCAAATTCAAAAATCCAAAATCTCTAAAAATCCTTATAAAACTGTCGACTGTCGAGAATTGTAAAAATTTGTCACGGCGGGCGGTCAAGGTCACGGTGAACGTGTCAGATTCAATTCAAGCTCATTAATTACATTTGTTTGTACGCACTGATTCTCATTTGTCGGTCGTCTTCCTGTTTTCCTCAATCGTCACTGCTCAAAGTCTCAACGAATTTATCCTGTACGAAATTTTGATTTGACCTCTGGTCTGGAGGGTAAGCTGGTAAGCAAACAGTAATCTGTTAGTTTAGTCGGCCAAAGATAATTACAGAGCTGATTCAGATTTCAGAGATTTTTTAAATTCATTTTGAACATCGAAAGTCGGAAGAATTAGATGTAGATTTTAGATTAACCTTCGTTGGGTGGGTGACCTTTGACCTATTTTTGTTTAGGTAGGTGGAACCAGTGGGATCAGGGATGGTGCTTGGGGTCCGAGAACGATTGGTTACTGTTCGACAAAACGACCAGTCTTGAGAATTTTATTTTTTTGGTTGTTCGATTTTGTATTTACTTGGCGGGGTGAAATGAGAATGAAGGATCTTTTTTGTAGTTGACCTTTGTTTTTGGCAATGGGATAAATTATCTTTCTAAGACCTTGTTGTTTTAATTTTAGCTGAATCAGATTGTACGCCCACTGATTTTGGCAAGCAAACGATCGAAAGTCCAGCGTAACTAGTAATTATGGGGACAAGAGGCCGGAGAGGAGTGACTAAAAAACGACCACCAGTACCATTGTTTGATGATGATGCTAGTGTCGGTGTCGATATCGTGTATCCACCAGGTTGTCAGGATGTGAGCTATGACATGAAAGTCAGTGAGCTAATCCGACGACTCAAAGTTTTGTCAGCAACTTTTCAAAATATGGAGCAAATTCAAAATGAATGTGATGACCTGGTTCCGTTGAGTCTACATTTGATCCACAAGGAATTTTTAAATCATTCAAACAAAGTTGTCCAACTGAATGTCGCATGTATAATTGCTGACATCCTCAGAGTATTTGCTCCGAACGCCCCTTATAAACAACGAGGACAGATTGAGGTAAGCGAGTTCTGATTAATTATTTTTATTTAAATTTTTTATTTATATTTATTAGATACTTTTGGAAATTCTCATCTTCGATCTACTGCTTGAATGACTTCTGTTTACTTTTTCAACTTTAGGGAATATTAATGTTTCTGGTCCAACAATTGGAAGGTTTGAAGGAACAATCGGACCCTAATTTCAAGAGATACTTTTACCTTCTGGAGAACTTGGCGATCGCAAAATCATTCTTCTTGTGTTTTCAACTTTATGATAGCTCGGAAGTTTTATGTAAACTTTTTGAGAAGGTTTTTCGAATTGCACGGTACGTTTCAGTTTCTATTTGGTTTTGCCAATTGGCCATTAGCATTAGAATAACATCGGTTTTTAGACTGAATGAAAGAAAATACTGTCAGTCAGGGCTCAGGCTCAGGGCACCTTTCCCTAAAGGACTTTGAACTTTGGTCGATCAGTCAGTATAATTAAGTCATTCCCGTCAGGAATATTTAATAAAATCTGAAAAGGAATAATTTATTTTGTTTGTATCGTAATTCTGATCCAGATTTTCGATGGTTGTTCGTTTCTGTGTGTCTGTTCTATACCAAGTTTACGTTTACCTGGAAAATCCTAGTTCTAAAGTGAAATTTTATGTTTGTCCGATTTTTTAGTGATCTTGGACAACCTGGAAAGGTCATGTCATGTATGGTAGATTTGCTCTGTCCGATTCTACAGGAGTGCGATGCAATCTCGGATGAACTCCTTGACATCATACTTATGAACTCTGTGGAGCCGACGAAGAGTCCAAATAAAACTGCATACAATCTTGCGAAATTATTGATCACAAGTTGTGAAGAATCACTTAAACCTTACATTCACAATGTGAGTCTTTAAATTAAATTAGAATCCGGAGATTTGGACAAAGACCGATAGATATAAATATAAATTTTGTTTGTTGAAGTTTTTCAATCAGGTTCTCATTATTGGACGAGAGATGGAAGGCATTTCTATGGCTAAAAAGGTCAGTAGCATGAGCCAGTGCCAGTACTGCCAGTGCGTTTGAATTTTGAGTTCAATCTAAAGGAATATTCTTTCCATTCTAGGTATATGACTTGATCTACGAATTGTATAAGATTTCCCCATCCATAATCTCAGCTGTCATTCCCCTGCTGGATTACAAATTGAGGAGTCGTGAAAAAGATGAAAGACTGGCTTCCGTTTCTGTTCTGGGCATACTTTTTTCGGAACAAAATTCTGCTTTTGCTGTTCAACATCCACAAGTTTGGCAAACTTTTCTTACCAGGTAAGTGTGAGATTCAGACTAAAAGATCATATGTGTATATTCATAGCATGTTGGAAATTAATGCGTGTTGTGACTAACTTTAAATCTAGGTTTAGTGATATTGACGCCGCGATTCGTACTAAATGCGTCCATTACTCAATGCACTTTCTACTGAATCATCCAGAGCTTCAAGTCGACATTGTCAAGGCACTTGAGGTCAGTAGTATTTTTCCTAATCCGCAATATCCGGCTCCGGCCAATTGTCGTTCGATTACTAGTATTCGAATTGTCCGTTCCCAAAATTGCTCGGAACTCAGAACTGTCGGAACTATCTTTGATATTCCGACTTTGATTTTCTATAATTCAATTTATTAACTTTTGTTTCTTTTGTATCACAGACTGCACAACTTGATATTGACGTAGGCGTTCGGCTCGAAGTTACAAAGTCAATCGTTGCAACAGCCAGATCTGATTTCTCCATTCTATCGGAGAATAACATTTTGTTGGACAATTTAATTGGGAGAGTGCAAGATAAATCGGTAGGTCTATTGTCTATTCATACTATTCAAACAAAATATTTCAGTTCAAGTAATATTTATTCCAACATTAGTACTTTATTTTGAAAACTCCAAATTGTGTTTTCATTTGAAATGAAATATTTAAATATTTAGTTCAAAATTCGGAAAGAGGTACTTCAAGGACTATCACTCATTTACAAGGGACTTTTAGAGCTCCCTAATATCCAAGAACATGCTACAACTTTGATTTTGATTAAAAACAAAATACTTCATGCGTATTACATGAAATCAACTGATGATAGGTAAGCAATATTTTAATTGTTTTAGTTTTTCTTAACAATTAACTTAATGATTTTGATTTCTTACAACACTTGTAGTTTTCAGTAATCAGTTCAGTACACTTTTCTTAAAAATATTTTTTTTTCAGAGTATTGATAGAGCGTTGCCTCAACACTTGCTTGGTTCCTTACCAGTTGGAGTGTGAAGAAAGAATGAAAACATTATTGTTTCTGTATGGAACAATTGATGAATTAGCCACCAAATCCTTTACTGAAATTCAGAAAACTCTACACATGTAAGTTTTTAGAATAGTTGAGTTGTGTCCATCTTTGCAAATGGCAAATTCGGAACTGAAAGTCAAAAAGATTGTGCTAATTTTACATTTTTCAAATGACAACGTCAAACTGGGCTTTCCGGGTTGACGAATTTGGTTATAAATCTCAGATTGCACCAAAACTGGTCAGCCTTAGCTATTTTTTTTTACTTTTCAGAGTGAGACGCGGTGTTACAGATATGTTGACATGCATTCGTGAAATGTCTGCTACCCCGGACAAGGAGCGTCATTTGAATATTAAGATAAACCAACTCAGCAAATATTTACCAGACCCTGTAAAAGGATCTGAGTTTCTAAGCAAATTCAGCGTGGCCTTAAAGGAAAGTCCCGCATTATTGGCAGCACTGGAGATTGTTGTTAATGATGACACAGACTGTAAGACGATTGCAAAAAGAACTGTAAGTTAATATAAATAATAAAACAGAAAATATTAGGTTGAAATAAAGTACAGTAATTTGTTTGGTTACTTTATAATGCCTTAGAACTTTATACTCAAGAAATTGGGTCCTCCAACCGCAACCAATTTTTACTTCAAAACCATACAAGTCATTCTTGAAAGAACATCCTCTGTTTTGATTGACAAAGATGCGATTCGGGTATATGAATCCTGTACAATTTAATTAAAATAGATTAACTTTTGTGACTTTCAAATATTTTTCCATCGTCTTTTCAGGAATTACTTGATCTTATGCATCAAATTATGCAAGGAGAGTGGGAAATTCTTCGAGATTTTGGTATGAACTGTGAGACAGCAATTGGAAGAGGACTTCGCCTTATCTTTGTGAGTTTTCACTTTTCTTACATGTTACAATTTTATCAAAGAAGTCGTTTAGTTTTTAATTTTGCTTTTTCGTCTGAATAGATATTGTGCTTTGCGTTTCCAAAAATGTTTTGTGAGGCTGATATTTTGCAACGTTTAATTCAACTCCTGGATCTCGTCTCTGAAGACCATAAGCCGTCTATTTTGTCAACGTTGAGAAGCATTGGGCAACAGCAGCCGATTTGTAAGTTGTATATTTAAAGTGTAGTTTTGGACATACAAAATTTACTTGACCAATAGACGGAAAGAGACTTATGGCCGCCTAGGATTCTGAGTATCAAGTCTCCAAGCGTACCTTCAAGTCGTCTCCACACTGTAGTTTATTAATCTGACTTCACTTACTAATTTGCAGGGAAATACGAGGATCACGAATATCTTATCGATGATCTGAGATCAGCTTGTGAAGAAATGATCGTGTCTGGAACACCAAAGCAAGCTAAGGAAGCTATTCGATGTCTTTTTGCAAATTTGAACGAAGAACAAATTGGCCAAAGTTTTGCAAAGTGTCTTCCTGTAATCGACGGTCATCTGAATCCTACTGACCAACGTTATCGAACTAGCATTGTGGCATTTGGACACATTGCACAACAAGCCCCCACTGAATTGTGTACAACTGTGAGATCGATCATTGCTAGAAAAGTAAGATTTACATATGTTTGGCTGCAGATAGTGAAATTAATCTCAATCAAGTAGTGAGAACGTTTCAATTTTTTGTTTTTTTTTAGATCGTCAAAGACCTTGTAGTCACCCCAAGTCAGACAAATAAAGACAGAGGTCGTAAAAGTAATCGACAGAGGGGATCATGGTGCGAAAAGTCAGACTTGCCTGATATTACTCTTTGCAGGGTTGGTTTTGGATTCTTCTATACGCTCGGCTTCTGTTCCTGAATCTAATTCATAATATTTTGTCTTATATTTTTTTAGATGGAAGGATTGAAGGCAACATACCGATGGCTTATAGGATTAAAAACTGACCAAGTGGGTCAAGCAGTAAAAACATTCAGATTACTAACAGCTATCATTGAAAGGGGTGGAGTTTTTGATTCAGACACAGCCAATATCAGGTAACTTTCTTTCATTTCTTCAATTGTTTGTGGATCATAAATCATAATTCGTAAAAAATTAAATTGTAATTTTCTAAATTTTCTGTACAGTGATGCAGAGAAGTCATGGCTTCGTCTGACGGCTGGATGTTGCATGCTCAAAATTTGTGAGCGTTCTGGAGTTGGCGACCAATTCAATGCACAGCAATTTTGTACTCTGTCCAAACTTATGATTGTAAGTTTTATTTTTATACAATGTGGTTCATATCTTTGTGCACATTTTGCATTAAGAGTTTCATTTTAGACTCTGGTTTATAAATATGTTTGTGTAGGATGACGTCCTAGAAGTTCGACGTATATTTGCCAATAAGCTGAATCGAAGTCTTACTCGTGGAATTCCTTACAAGTACAAATTACCAATTTTGTTCTTTAATTACATTATGTGAAGCTACTCTTGAGACTATTCTAATCAATATTTCCAGATGCTTACCGTTAGAGTTCATGGGATTTTATGCCCTGGCGGGCTACGAAACAGATCAAAGTCTTAAAGCTACAATTAAGGATAATATTTCCCACAACTTTTCCATTCGGAGGGATTACATTCAATCTGTCTTGACGGCCGCACCCGAAAATGTTTCCACCCATCTTTCTCGTATTATGCCGGATTATATGTTGCCTTCTTCTGTTGCAGTCCTTGCTCATAATCCAAATTATAATGATCACACGAATCATCAAGAATTGGTAAATTATCATTGGTCAATTTTTACACACAAACAATAATTTAAATGTTTGGTTAGTTGTCTGTTAATTTGCATGACTCTTTTTATTTTCAAAGTCTTTGATCAAGGAGTGTCTTTGGTTTATTCTGGAGCCCCTAATTCTCAAAAATGATAACTATTCATTCACATTTTATAAAACTACCATTGAGGGAATGAAGAATAATTGTGACGCCATGATGCCTGACTGTGATGACTCGAACAATGTAAGTATTCTTAATATTATCATTCTGAAAGTATCTGGTATCTTGGAATAACTGCGATTTGATTTTTGTTAGAAAATGTACGCCATTTGTGACATTGCGTATGGATTAATTCTTCAACGCTCTCCCCGGTTTGATGTGGGGAACGTTCCTACGATGCAGCCATTGCTTCCTCTCATGTTCTTCAAACGTCACGACGATGTCAATTTTAATAACACGTATGAAATTTTATTTTTGTGAATTTGGCATTTTTTTAAACCAACTTTCACTTATTCACTTTACTTTTTCATTTCTCTTTAGGCGCATATACATTCCCAAGGAAATATCAAATATGGAATCCAACAAAGCGGGTATGACTTTCCAAGTGATCTCACCCTCACCAGCAGCAAAGAAGACTAGAAAGAGAGTCCGACCTTCACCTGCGGTATTTCTAATTATTTTCATTTTAATTTGTCATTATACTTTTAACTGCAATTGGGAATAAGTATGTGAATGTGACGTTCGTTTGTCTAAACTTTCAGGTTGCCATTCCAGATCCAGATTCAGATGAAGAAATTCCCACCGAAGCTATGCCTGAGCCTGAGCCTATGCCTGTAGCTAAAACTAAACGAACGGGAATGAGAACAAGAACCTCCGCTCGAATCAATAAATCGTAAATAGGTGGTGGTGGTGTGTGTCAATGAAATATAGGCCATAAATATAACAAATGACACCATAAAGTCCCCCAGCTTCACATTTTATTAACTTCAACAAATTCAAAACTAGTTGAGCCTACTATTAAAGTGTTTTAGGAGAGTCCATAAAATTCTAGTTGCCAGTTTGTATCCCTGTACACAGGATGTATCATAACTCCTGTCTTAACCCTCCTTTTACTTTTTGTACGGCTAAACTTTATTTCCAGAAAAGGTGAAATAAATATTTTATTACGGAATATCGCTAAACTGGGTGTCTATTATTGAGCTTCATATGCATAGTCGGCCCTTAGGGCGCAGGAATTTCTCCAAAAGGTACATAAGCTTTTTCTGAAATGTGAGCTGATGGACCTCCCTGTACAATTCTTTCATTAGAAAGAAGCCCAGTCTAGTCCTAGGAAGGAATCGAGTTTTTATGGTGGATGAAAGAAGCAGAAGGCTTAATTTATTTGACAACTTTAGTTCATTTCGTTTCGTAGTAGGTGAAAAGGCAATAGCGTCTTCGTTTCGTATAGGAATCCCTTATGTTGCCATTTGCAAGGAAATAATTAAGTGCCCACGCGCCATGGGCAAGTTAATTATATCATTACACACTCAGCAATTAAGCGTCGTCGTCTTTCCTTTCGTCTTCCTTTAATAACTTAACAACCTTGACGGTTAACTGGGGGAAATGGGGGGCCTAAAGTGTTTCCAAAGACGTAGACAGACAATTTCCAGGATGGACTTGGAAACTAATACTTCTACTTCTACTCTTCTACTATCTGATCTATTAACAGAAAACAAAGCTCCTCTGAACTCACTTTATTAGATTATATCTGTTGCGTACGCGTGAAGAGTCTACGGTACGGACGTGTTCCTGAAACTTTTGGTCCCATATTGGCCAGGGACTCTTGACTCCGACCATGCAAGAGAAACTCAGATGGTTCCAGACTCCACATCTAGTTTAACTTTATCGCTTTTCGTAATGTGAAACTGTAGTACCTGGTGAAAATCAAGTCTTGGGGGGAAATGAAAGAAAGTACAAGGTGATTCGTAGATTCACCCCGCTGTTTTTTTTTGTCATCATGTATAATTAGTAAATAAGGGAAGGAGACCCAAATTTGTAGACCACCCTGTAGACAACTAGACCATTATACACATAAGATAGAAAGTAGAAAGGGATTCCCATTTTGTGGGACTTGATGACCTCCAGAGATTTGGAGTGTCTAGATGGGCTAGGCTCATCTTTAATGGTCAAGTGACCTTGCACTGGGTCCGCCGTCCGTCGTCGTCGTTTTTTTACGCCAGACAGACAACTTTTACTTCACTGAAAAAGTCTCGGCTCCAATTTCTGGTCAATACCTCTTCTGCACGTACGTACTACCGAACCGAACCACGGTGCGGTGCGGCGTATTATGTATTATGTAATGTCATGTCCACCTTGTGGCCTGGAGTTGTCTAATAGAAAAATCTAGAAAGTTTTATGAGTTTCTATAAACTTTAGCACTTGCTTTTTTTACTTTTACTACTTTTACTCCTGGTATTATGTTTTAACTTACTGACGTGTTTCGTTCAAATAATCTGTCCTGTCATTTTCTACAATAATTGTTTGCTCCAACTGAGTTTTCATTGCACATGTAACTTTCTATCTGTAATTTATTAAAATATGTGGACACAACACAACAGTACCCTAATTTTCTGTTGTCTCACGAAATTATGTTGCCATTTTTGGGGGTATATATTCATTTGACCATATTTATCTGGAATAATGGGTTGATGGAGCAAGTGCACTGTGCACTAGACTCGATTTGTATTTAGTCACACATATTACTATACTATAACATTCGAAATCCAGTGATTCTCAATTAATTAAAGAATAAAATTAATTCTATATAATTCTATAAAACTATTCTGCTGAACTCACCCTGCTGAACTAACTGGAATGTGTTTTTTACCTTTTAGGATCTCTAATGAATTAACGAATTGGATGTAAAACTATAATGTAACATCCAGAGTCACTCGCACTCGCTGGATTAAATTGGTGCATAATAATTCATGCAATTCATTTTGCTGATAATTCGCTATGTAAGGGGTTGAACTGATTAGGTACACAATGCAATGTGTAGTTAATTAAAGTTTTTCCAACAGTGGAGAATTCTCCTAATACAGAGTACATGCACTTTTCCTCATCAAAATGAAGAGCCATGCAATAATACAACATTCTTCTCATATTGTGCACACTGGAAATATTATTTAAGTACACTTTTTGTGAATTCATTTTCCGAAGTCTTTAGAATCAATATAATTTGAGGTAGCGAACCATTTTCAATCTCCAAGAAAATTATTGTCTAGAATTTTAATAATCATAAACACTAGAGAGGATTAAATTAATGATATTCAAAAATATTCAGTTATACCCCAAAAATACTGCTATTTAGACAAAGCTTGTCAGCTGATTTCGGGTATTAGAAGAATAATTTTCTCCATTCACTGTGGCAAACGTTAATGGTCTAAACACGTCACTTGAAACATCATCACTGACCTCTGACCTCTGACATGTACCTTGATAGTTTTAAGAAGTTCATGAACACATTGCTTAATCTTATTCGACATTGAAACCAGGTTTTTAGAGACTGTTTGACCTCGAAATAATTTCGGGTCAATTGGACAATTCTTGGGTGGTATTACATGTCATATTGTATTTGAGTTCGTGAAAAGTGGTTCGTTATTTATTGCAAACCTGAAAAATTAGTCTGACTGAATTGACATCTGTTTCGAGACCATTTGGATCAGGTAGTAAGTAGTATAATTCCAAGTTTCACGAGTAGTTGAACAAATGGAATTATTGAATTTGTGGCCGTGGAGTCTAGTTTTCCTTCGTAGAAAAAGGTTGCGATTGCTTGCAAATCTAATTATTAAGCTAATTTTTTTTGTAAATATAAATAGTCAACTGCAGACAACGCACAGACGTGCATCTGAGAAACGATTCACAGGTGTGAAGGTTGTTTAATTGCAATTTTGCAATTGTGTTCGTCGACACGTCGATCCTAACGATATGATTATGAGCACAGAGAGAGTTTTACTCGAATTAATTAATTACATTTACACTATCAGGATTTGTACTTCTGAGAATTAGACACAGAAATGGAATTCAGTACAAAAAGTAAGTAGCACCAGGTAAGGTTGGTCTTTCAGGATCCCAATTGGGTAAATTGTCTTGCAAATACATATTTTATTGTGAGTTGATTGTGACAGATTTATTATATGACTTATAATTTTTATAGCGCATTGTTGGTCTGCATCCAATCCCATATTAAGTGGATTTCCATTTCTCCTTCATATGATTGAGCGAACAAGTGAACATTTGACTGAATGGTAGATTGGATTGGAATCCGTGGAACAGGAACACCATGATGTACAGATTCTTTGGAGACAATTGTTCTTCCATTCCATGGTTGTATGTAATCTTTCAACCATGGGATGGAAGAACAGTTATCCAAAGAAATCGTAAATCCTTGTACGGTGCTGACTCCAAAATGGAACTCATTATCACAAGGATTATATTCGGGGCTGGCTAAACTATGGGTGGACATTTGTAGAAAATGGATGAAAAATTCACGGACTGATCATGCAGGTTTATTATCGAATAGGTATGAAGAAATGATTGGTCCTACCATTTTTTTGGCAATAATTATTTCGTCTGATTTAATTTTCTCATTGAGTTTCGAAAATTTTTGTATCGTATTCCTTTGCTGTATTACTTGATTATTTATTGTGTATTTTGAATTTATGTGTTATGTCAATTATGTTTAATAAACCCATGAAATAAATTGTCTGTGTGAACATTGGAAATCCAGAATTACAAGTACGACGAGCTTTGAAACATTTAATCTGCATGTTCATGAAAACTGAAGAGAGGTTAAAAGGTACACTTGAAATCCAATACTTCTTCATGAGCATTGTTCGGAACATAATGTCAAATCCGTATTTTTATGAGAGAAATTTAATTATATGAAATGTATGTTATATACACATTTTTAAAGCAAAGAAAAATCGTATTTTTTCATGTTTGGGGGAAATGCTACACATAGTTTTCTTTAAAATGAATTCTCATATTAGAATTTCTCAGATATTATTTGTAGGATTCGAAAAGTTCATGTACTCTTTCTTTTGAGTACTGATCGAGCACCTCAAGCGCTCAAATTAGAGTAAATTGGACATTTTCAGAGTGAGACAAAAAATGTCTCAAAATATCTGTTAAAATAATCAATTAAATGATTTAAACAATTGAACTGTTACTGTCTATCATTTGTTCTTGATAAGTCCAACCATGGGACACTTATAAAATAAATGCAGACGCAACTCGTAGACAAAGTGTAATTTATATACTCAGTCAGGAAAATAAAAAACCGATGAGAATTCAGGCGTCTGTTCTCCAGTCATTAGTACGAGGATTAGTCTGTTAGTTCTCATTCATTCAGTAGTAGCAGATTGACAATGGATGCGTTCACGGCGTATTCACGGTTCCAGCATATTTTCCATGGTTGCTAGTTAGAAGATAATTTCATAAGACATCTTAATTCCAAAGGTAGCTCTCCAAGGACGTCCATTGTAAGTTCTAGCCAGACAGAAGGGAAGATTCATCTGGGAAAATACACGACCTGTCAAAATAAACTGTTCTCCAGTTAATGTCCCATTTTCACTGGAGTAGAAAAGCAGATTTCTCCAGGAATTTCCTCAACCTCAACTTTATCTCTCTTTCTTTTTTCCTCTCTCCACAACTAAACTTTCTCCCGGGGATTTTTTCAGCTTCCGACGAATATACATAGGAAATATCACTTGTACCGTACGCTGCAAATGCTGCAATACGTAAACGGAGTCAGTAGTCAATTGGTCCACTTAATCCTCTGTCTCCCACACTACTCTTACAAAACACAGATGGAACGGAAAACCCTGGCCGTGACTTTCTCTCAAAGAAAAATCGTCAAAAGCTGTCTTTTTTTGCCTTACAAATGAAGACATCTGTGTGGAACAAGTGGTTCATTCCAACAAAATACCTACTGGTAAAAATAGCAGTCAGAATTTCATGAACACGAGCATGGTTCGGCTTCAGACCTGTTGGTGTCCTATGCCCAATAAGTAAACAATTCTACAGAATAACTTATCAAATCATAAGCTTCATTGTTAAATACAATACAATTTTAGTCGCCAATTGAATTACAACGAAAATTATTTGAGTAAATAAAGATTTCCCTATAAACAATTAGAACAAATATTCGTCAAGCGTAAAATAAACCACTAGAATTGACATCACAAATTAACGCCTGGATTATTTAGGCCAAATTAATCGAATTTGTATTTGAGTAGTTCATCTGGCTGAGTTAGTATATCTTGTCAAATCAAATCAAATTACTAAATTAAATTCACAAGACTAAATCCTGACAAATTGTTAGTGCTAATAATATTAGTACGGATAGTATCCACTTTCCGGGCTGTGATCATTCTCAAAAAGTCAGCAAAATTTTATACAAGACCAATAAAATCCACATATCTGATTAAAATTTGGAGCTCATTTCAAGGTCACAAAATTTTTATTTCTGTATCTGTCTAATAAAATATTTTAAAAAGGTGGATTTAACCATAGCATGTTTAATGCACATCTGACGAGTGATCTGACTGTTTGTTGATCCATGATCCATGTCCATGAGTATGTGTGTGAATGCATTTGCAAACATACATGATAATTAAAAGAAATGAGCTAAGAAAATTCAATAAAGATCCTCGATATTCGATACACATTGTATTTCTGGAATGTGAAAGCGTGTAAGATATTTATTCATGCAGAAATGTTTACGTATTACGTATTACGCTACGCTCCGAGCTTTTAGAATCAATATGATTGCGTAGGAAGGAAGGCAAGAAAGAATCCTATTGAAAAATTCTAGGACACTCCCAAAGAAAAAAAATAGGAAGTCAAAGTCAGGTTTCTTCCAAACAACTTGGCACTCTCAAAACAAAAGATCTATTCACTAGCTTGGAATTTCCGCTCAATTTCACATCTGCTTTTCTTTTGTGATCATCAGTACGCTTTTTTTCTTGTTCAGTTTCTATTTCTACAGAAAGTTCATGTCATGTTTTCAGAAGGGTTACGTACGCTAGATTTTTAAAAAAATCTGTTACACAAAAGGTTTTGCCTTAGATCTCTTTTAAAAAAGCGGAATTTATTTGAAAAATTACTTGGAAATATTTGAACGTAAATTATTGTGTGTTTTTTAAAATCTAAATCTAACTTTTCTAGTCAATCTCCCAGCCCAGCAGAGTCGAATACAGTTCTTGTGAATTATTTCTGCACGTCACTGCCCTGGCCGTGACAGATTTTGAGTTTGGAACATCTCATTCGCATTTGACGATACAAAGGAAACTACGAATGCGATAACTCCAATTTCACCTAACAACGATGAACTTTCTTTCTCTGACGTTCGTTTCGTTCGGCATCAACTCGTAACTCGTTATCAAAAAACATGACATAAAATTCAAATCAATCTAACGAGATGTTGGATGCTCAAAAGTCATGCATGAAATAAACTAACATAACTTTGTGAACTGTAGGCACTGAATACACCTGAAAGGGCAAAAGGGCTTTTGAACAATTTAACAAAGGTGCAGACAGACAAGCTACAAACTCTACAAAACTTTTTAGTTACTTGTACAGGGTCGTACATAATATTTTACCAGTGGAATGGCATAGGATTGCATGAAACTGACGCACTTGTTAGATTTTATGAAAATACAATACAATACTATGTTAAACTGAGTTTCAGGTTTGGGATTGGGTTACTTGACATAATTTTGGGCTACCTTGTACACAATATTCCACGTAAGGTTTTGTATATTCGATTAAAATGTACAATACGAATGTGAACTTTGACTTTTAAAGGATATGATCGTATTTATGTACTATGTAGTGTTGTATACAAGCGTATTGTCCAATCCTGTAGTATTTACTTTTCAACTCAGATTTCAAATCGATCCGTTTACTTTGTTTTGAATTGGTTACATACATATAGGATTTTCAAGGTTTTCATATGATCATATATTTTACGAATTTGTCGAGTCTATAAAAACAACTTTTCTATCTTAAGTTTTTAGTTACCGAAGTCTCTATAATTAGACTAATCGTATGTAACTAACATTGAATATCCACCACTGACGTCTGTGGCTGATCCGAAGTCATTTCACGAACAACCTATTTTGACTTGTTTTGTTTTGAGTATTTATTCAACAACGTAGATGATGAAAATGACTACAAAACATTCTGATCCACTCGATGTATCTGGTCTGTCTCGTGCACGATTAACTTCAAAAGAACAAAAACTGAGGTGCCGCCCGCCTCGTTGTGACAAACTTTTCAAAACTTTCACTGAAGCTTATAATCGTAGAACTAATCATAACAACTGCGTTTGGTTTCTTTTCTGTCCGACACATGACATAATGTGTTAAAGTACATACTCTACCTAGAATATCGTAAAAACTTCGGTTTATTTCAAAATATGGTATTGTGTTTTTAAACTATATATTGGTTCATTGTAAAATTACAACTGCCTAACATAAATTAAACCTGGTAACTGTTTAGAATAATTCCAACTAAAACCGTACGCAAGCAATTGGGTCATGAATCTACACACAATGAACTGAATAGTTGGTTATTTGAATAGACTGAAACTTAGAAAGTTAAAACAGCGTTCGACTGTCGACTCACTAATTGTGAGATGATCTTGCTCACTAGAAAAAAAATAGACATTCGATTCAACACAGAACACATTTTTATTCATGCAAAAGTGGGACTCAAGCAATCCACGGTTAAAAATCACAAAGTCCACCTGCAATATTCAAATGGACTTTTAATTTGATGATGAAGACTAATTGTATAGTATTAATTTTTTTTGTCCTAAATACACGTGTAGATATAAAGATAGTAGAATATTTTAATGTAACTATTTGTAATCTCAATTGGATTTGGACAAGAAACTTTACCCTATCACCAAACTAACTGTACGTCTACATTTCTTGAAATTATTTCTTAAATTCGATACGGCTGAGAACAACTGAAAACTAAATTATCAGAAATGTACTGAATTACTGGACCAAAAAAACGACTAAACTGTAGTTCAGTTCATTCGCTTTACTCATACTGTCTACGAAGTTAAAATTTTGGAGAGGTTTGATTATTCCAGGCTAATAGGTTCAAGAGGTTCCATTCTGAGTGAGTGCAGTAAATCGTTGTATCCATTTGGTGGGCTTCAGAAGTTTTTCCGCCGCAACTCTACACCTGTTAACCCATTATTGTTTAGATGAACACCCTATTTATGATAAATTGTTAGAATTATGAACTTTTAGCCCACACCAACCCCAACCAACCACATGCACAAATCCGTAATCAATCTTCACAGAAAACTTGGTGTAGTGTAAATGTTGAAGGACACAAGTTAGAGGTTAAACTTGTACTTACTTATTCAACTTTTTATTGTAACTTTTACTCCAACTTTCTACTCTTGAGTCTTAGTCTTGACTACAATTCTGTCCTCCTCGTATACTGTACAACTTACCTTCAGTGTCTTACCTGAAAACATAAATGATAAATCATTCCAGCTTTGTGGTATGACGGTATGAGATGACACACACATGCGGTGTTATTTTGTCTATTTTTTTAGAAGAAAGTTGAAGAATTATAAAAAATATCTGCAGTATTCTGTGACACCGAAACCATGAAATCGTCGAATTCAACTCTTTGCGTTGTGTAAATATTTCTTAGGTTAATTTTAAACATAGAAGTAACCCTTCCAAGGAACCTGCAGTATTGTATTGCACAATTTGATAAACGATTTAATCGTTATATGACGTATAAATTCCGTTATGTAGAAAATTGAGGTAAATTTTTCTCTCAATCAGTCCTTTGTCAGTATAATATCCGCCGAATTTTTACGGCACGAATTCCATCTCTGTGTCAGACATGGTATGGTATAATTTCCTGGGCTTATTATAGAAATCTAATGTTATTTGTGAATAATTTCGTGTATATTATTTTACTGTAAC
Source organism: Protaphorura tricampata (assembly GCA_034698835.1). Taxonomy (NCBI): domain Eukaryota; kingdom Metazoa; phylum Arthropoda; class Collembola; order Poduromorpha; family Onychiuridae; genus Protaphorura; species Protaphorura tricampata. The sequence goes on from JAQGCB010000289.1 coordinate 22,286, forward strand.
ACTGTACTGTGTACGTGTAAAATATTATTTATTATTAGCGTTTGAATTTTTAACTGCTTACAGGTTTATCGTAAACATGAATGAATTCCTTTTGAAAATGTACTTAAGTACAACGTACCAATTAAGTACAAAATTACAGAATTGTACTTGTACTTTACAAATAATATCAATATACTTGTACACCTACATGCATTGTACAGTAAGTGCTTTCCAATTTTTTTCTGAAGTATATTTGTACTACTTGTACTTGATTTTCGTTTCAATGGAATTGAAACAAGTCTGATTTCTCTCAAAAATAATTTTCATTGCCTCTCCTTTTCATCAAATGACTTCCGATTCAAAGTTCAAATAAACTTATTCATTTAAATTTTTGAGAAAAAGATCATAGGAAAAGATCATAGGTTCATAGGAAAAACCGCAATGCAATTACAAAAGCAATTTAAAAAAAATATTTCCCGAATGTCCATAAAATCCGCTCCCAACACAGTCGCAGTAATAAAGGAGGTCGCTAATCACAGGTTTGCATAAAATCGTATGAACCTGGCAGAAGTAGCGCGCAGTGTGAGGACGTGGAGTCACGGGTCATATACACATTAGTTCTCCCTAGTAATTAATACATAATTAAGTTATTACGTAATGCAACTAAAGTCAAGCCTTTTCAGAATCGCTTAAGAATTGCACGTATTCTTCGATTTTTGTACTTTCCATTTGAAAGAACTAGTAAAATTTTTGAGAACTAAATTTGAAATTGACTAAGGTTTATAGAACTAACCGTCCGCTAACCACCATTTCTTTTACATATTCTCATTGTAAAAGAAATAATTTACCTCTCGTGGAAATATTGGAGCTGAAATAGCAAGAAAGTAAATATTTTTATTTCCTAATTGATTTTTGTTATATGTACTATTAAAATTGATTGATATATTTGATATTCTTTTCACCTTGGATAGATTTAAGCATGCAGCCAGCAATATTCGCAAGACCAATATCCCAAAAATTAGCCATTATTGGTTCTTTGTGTAAATAACTCTTTTTTTTCGGTCCATTTTTTATGTTGTGATTTTTGTGTAAATAGTAAAAGTAATTAGTTACAGTAGTCCATGGTTCATTTCACTTCACTTTACTGTAGCTTTCGTGTAGTAAATTTTCTTCTAGAGTAGTATGTATCGCGGTTAACCGCAAACCGCGTCCAGGACGAATCGTCAAATTGGTCTGACGGTCTTTGATTAATTGGGGATTGATTCGGTGATTGTAATTTAATTTGAAGTAACACCATTCACTAATAGGAAATTGTAATCACAAAAAAATGAAATCTGATTGTGGATTCCGCAAACATCAAACCACAATGAAAAATAGAACAGGAATAATTGCTGTTCCCGAAATAGTCTGTGAATAAAAATAATTTTTAGTTCGAGAATGCTAATAAAGTAATACCACAACCCACTCGCTGCAATAAAGGTGGTCGCCAAGTACAGGTTGGAATTGAAAAAAGAGAGTTTATTTTTATTATACAGTTGTGTATTTTGAAAACACGAAAATAGTTACATACAATTAGCTTTTCATTTATGATACAGAATAAGTGACAAAAATATGACTGTTTAGTACATGTCGTATTCGTATTAACCTGCCAGTAGTTGCAGTGCAGAGTGTGCGTACTAGTAGAATCACAAATGTTTTGGTTGCACATGTCCACATTAGTTTTAGTAATTAATACTCTGGCTCCACGTGTAGGTTGGTTTTAGTAATTAATACAAAATTAAAATTGACTATTACGCAAATAAACTAAAGTGAAGTCAAATTTTTAGAGTCCCTTAAGAATTGGACGGATTTCTTCTTCTTCCCTTCTCTCAATGTTGTTTTTTCCAAATCTTTTGGAGTCGGCCATCTTGCATAGAATGAATATCACGACTGACACACCCTGTACATGTACCAAACAATTAAAAATATACAAGTTGTTTACTTTGTCGTTGTTTTGAGGTATAACCTGAACGAAATCCAATGCAAGCAAGAAAATTGAACCAAGTGGGAAACCAAAATTATCATACAAAACTCCAACAATTATTGGACCAACAAATGAACAAAGAGATATACTAGCAAACCATATTCCTGAGATTTGGGCCGATGTTCTTGAAGGGTCTGAGAATCCTGATTCTCTAAAAAAAATATCAAAGGGATTATATGATGGACACAAAATTGGTAATGTCCCTTGAAATCTAAATCTGTGTTTGCTTACTCAGCTGCTCGCAAGGATAAGATAATTCCGGATGCCAAATAACATGGAAACGAAGTGCCCAGGAAAAGAATGCCAATAAGAGTTAATCCTATGGATCTGTAAACAGTACACGAAATTACATACCGAATTACATGCTAAATAGCACAAGTGCAATTTTTTGGTAAACATTTTGAAATCCATGCAGTAATTACATTATATATTTTTGTGCACAAAAGCAATGTAAAGTAACCTACGGTTGAATTGGGAGAAATAAAGCTGGCGGAAGCATGATGAAACCAATTAGAGAGAGAGAACCGTTCCAGTCAATGGAATTAACTCTGGGATTTTGATACTTCCACATAAGTATGAGAAAAAAGGTGATCCCAAAGCACTCGAACCTCCAAGCAAGAGAAAAACCAAACCCACGATGATTGGTGTCAAATGAAACTGTATTTAGAATTAATTTCAAATAAAAAAGGCATACATATGAATTGACATGAAAACACGTAACAAAAATAAAAATTCTCACTTGTTGAAGATGAGGTTCAAGCAAAGTCTCACTAAATCCAATATTTATGGCTCCAACGAAAACACTGATCATGTAAAAGTTTATGGACGGAACTGCTCTCAGCATTGCTATGAATCCAAGG
>JAQGCB010000290.1:0-25112 GCA_034698835.1 Protaphorura tricampata
TCGTCGTCGTCCTCATAGAATGTACAATTTTAACCAACCCAAATCCCTCTTCAACTTCTCATTTTAAAACCAACCGTAGTAATCAGATAAAACTTTGCTACCTCAATGATCTAGATGATTGTTAAGCTGACGCTGACGCTCGTCCAATTTCAAATCACGTCAGCATTAAAGTAAACCAGGCATGGTCGAAAATGTGCCCATAACGATGTTTGTTCTTGGCGTCAAGTTGTTGGTCAGATTGAAACAAAAGCAGTCAACCAGACATTACATGGACGTATTTGCGGTTATCCTGACTAGACGGGTCTTTTCAAAATAATACTATACTTTAGAAGGGGGAGAAGAAACAAAACACTACTTGTTCATAGAAAAGGTAAAGTTCTACACCAAGTCCAAACTTCAGTGTCACTCGAGTGAACAAATTGTTCGTCCTCTCAAGAAAATAGCTTACGTCGACAAAACAAAACAAAACAGGGAAAAACTGGACTTTAACAACAATCCAAATCCGCTTTCTCGCTGCTCTGATCTGCCCAAGTACCCATAAAATAATTTTCTTCTTCGAGTAAAATCCTCAAGTTAAGTACGTAATTGTTTTGGCCAAGTGAAATTTTCCCGTCATTCTCTCATCATATAAAAGTGAACATTCGGATGTGGATGATGAATCTGAGCCGATCCTTCCTCATTCGTTCCTCGTCCTTTTCATAAAGGCAAAGAAGCGTAAAATCGAAAAAGGAGGATATCATAATTTTCTCCGCTTATCAATACTCAGCTAGAAATCCCATCTGTTGTGTGTGCACTACTAACATTATCAAAGGTCGCTCAATTGGTTTCACCTCATCACATGCATCATAGAATAGAATTGACTTGTGACCCATATCATCATGTTGCCCTACCCCGTATCATACATGCTACGTATTAATATCCATAAAAACCATAACGATGCGTGATGTCAACACATAAACTTTTTACGGAGAGAGAGAGAAAAAAAACTGTTATCTTTATCGATTCTGATTTGTAACCCAATGACTGGAAATAATTTTTGATTGCATTGCACGAGTACGGAATACATATGTAAACTATACAGAACGATAAAATAAATATGTAGGTTTTCTACCCAAAGAAGCTTCATTTTTAAAACCCATCCTAATGAATTAAACTTTTTAAAAAAATTATAATTATGAATGAATGAGAGTGAGGATAATCTTGAATTGGAATTTAGTGCAGCCTCGTCTTGAAATAAATGAGCTTTGATCGATCATCCTTAATAAATTTTCCATAAAATGTGATGCCGTGCTTAATTATACGTTTACCATTCGTCGACTTGGCTTGACTTTATTAAAATACCCGATTCAGGCTTCCTTGAAGATTTCAGCGTCCATTGCGTGTGCTGAACCACCGGCCATTATTCCCATACCCATCATGTCTCCCACATAAAAACTTTGAAACGGTTAACATACCTGAAAATAAACAAAATTCACACTTTAATTACACTTCATCTATAAAAAAACTAATTAGAAACTTAATTACCGTCATGCTCACACCATATAATCTCTCCGCCTATGCCGCGCACACGGTGCTCTAATAACTTTGTCCATGTTTAATTAAGAAAACTTTTCTCATATTCCCAGGGTATACATACACACGTAAGCCTACACATTCTAGGCCCCAGCTCTTTTAGAATAAAGATCAAAACAAAAAAATTAGAGAAAATTAAAACTCTCTGCCGCTCACGGTACGTTCAGTCGATAAATATTTTTCAAAGCAGGAGTGTCAAATTTTTGAGTGAACAGAGGGAAATTCTCACACACAGTGGAGCTAAAGCATATTACGCTATGGCGGCGTACAACATGGACTTGACTGGAATGGACAGCAAGAGGAGATGAAAGTGAAAGATCAAAGATGCAATTAAGCACCTTTGAGGACTCTTATTTATTTGTTCTCGCGTGTTAATTTTCACCCGGAGTGCTTTTCCCTTCATTCATTCCTGAGGAACACAAGAACTAAACTCAATATATCTTCAATGTACAGGAATCATGTCAACGCATGAGAGAATTCTCCAATGCTCAGACACAACATACATACAGTCTCTCCTCTGTTCTGTCGGAACTTGATGACAAAAACAGGAGTCTGGAACAGTGCAGTGAGTTCAGAGCCATAATATTTATTCAGTGCCAAATGTCTTTGATCTGTAGCAAATACCAAATGTTACAACATATACTTACGCAACAGCAGCACAGCCATGTAATTGCACACATGACTTGCTCTACAAAGCTAGCTGAAATTCGTCATTCCAAAGTCCCTTCACAACCTAAACCTACCTATACGCGCGTATACAAATATATATAGAGAAATATTTCAGTAAGAAAATTCCACTCCGATTTTCAGTAAAATTCCGTCAACCCATCCCATGACAGCTAATTCGAACGGTTCCTTGAACAATTCCTAATAATAATTGAGTAGAGTCGATTAAGACGTTCCATTCTGTTCCATTCACGAGGCATGAAGTTCTTCCTCTCAAGAATAAGGGAAAATTATAAACTAGTTGGTTTTTGCCACAACATTTTTTTTCTAGTTAAAAAAGAGGATTTCTTTGCCTTAAGTTCTCCTCCCTCTCCTTCCCAATTCAATTCTTCAAATTTTTATAAATCCCATGAAACCACCGATTTATGTGATCTCATCTTTCAACGGACCGTGGTGGACGGGTTAATCCTTTTTTCTATTCTAACCCCAAAGAGACCAGTCATGCCAGAAGGCATGGAATCATATCCCATTCCCATAAATGGGAGAGAAAATGAGAATAATACACATAATATGAACTGCTTAGTTGCTTACGACTGGCTAACGCTAAGTAAGTAAGTAAGTCTTAAACTAAGCACCGTAAAAGATATGATCCAATTCATTCAAATTCACCGGATGAGGTTCACATTACATGAAGGAGAGAAGGGAGCACCACATTTACAGACATTACGGAACCGAACAACCCCTTCCTTCCATTTCATTCCATCATCATCATCTTATTCATGCTCAAGTGAGCCAATTCGTACACAATTAAATCATATATATGTAATGTACTAAAGTCTATATGTCCTTTTACCATACATGTAATGTGTACGTGAACATAGTACACACATGCAGAGTAGAACACAATGGCTTTCATTCACTCCAGTCAGCCAAACATAAGTAAGTACCACCGACCGAACGGAACCAGCCAACCCGAATTATATTTTTGAACGGGTAGAGATACGTACGGGAGAGAAAATATGAACCACTTCAAATTCCAATTTGTGAGATTTCACATTTCTAACAATCCCTACGGTTCTACGTCTTCCGCTTCTCATTTTATCAATTTAAGTTGGAAAAACCTTAAATTCCGTTCATTTCATTTCCTTTGCCTTTCTTCCTTTTCCTTCATTCGATTCAAAGGGTTAGATTTCAAAAAATACGGTTAATGAGAATGAAAAGGCTTAGGCTTGGTTGGTTGGTGCGTCTGAACTGAATGGACTCAAAAACTCTTCATTCCGCCCTCCTCTAATATCATTAATCGAAACTTAAAGTGTTGATATCATGTTACATAGAATTAATTTCCATTCAAACAATTTAAACTACTTCTGTCAGTCAGCACACACACACAAGTACATTGGAACAAATTTCAATCCTTTCTTTTTCTCCTTCAACAAACCGACGGATGCGACGCAACGTACGAAGACTAAAACTTTGTCCCCGAGGAAAAGAACCGGAGTTCAAGTTGTTCCTTAGGGAATCAGTTTGGTCACCCATATGATAGTTGAGTATTAAACTCTTCTCTTTACACTTTTAATCTTTTCTGTATATAATGTCGTATCACATGTCATGCATATGAACACGGGATCATGATGAATAATTGTTTAAGTCGGCATGCGTATGTGAGTGTGTGATCTGAATCAATATGAGAATAAATTGAAACATCAACCAATTGCTTAAAGCTTATTTGTAAGCCAATAAACTGGGGTAAACCATGGAATGTAAATGTTCGTCCTTAGTCCGTACGTACTCGTACGTACCTCTCTCTCATCCACGTACTCCTCACACAAGAGTTGTGGAAAGTAGAAAATGTGAAAAGGTGTTCCTACCATGCCATGTAGCCCATAAGCGATATGCAGATGAGCAAAAGTTGTAATATTAAAAATAATTGGCTGGTCCAAACCAGATGCTGACTATGAGTTCGTGTTGTACAACAATGTGTTGCCGCAATGTCAACCTGGTAATGATAATTAGTTAAGTCTTTGTAAGTTTCAAAGAAATGGGTAACATTCTTGTCCGTGTACAAATAAGGTAAGCATCAATTAAAGTGATCAGTATTTATTTTCCTTGGTGTCTGTCTAGTGTTTGACGGATAATGTAAAGGAATTTAGGAACGTTGTACCTTATTACAAGTAACACTTCTCATTTCCATCCGGATCGTCTTCAACATCTTGCATATGTTAAGACTATTCAAACAACGTTGAATTAAATTGTGCCGTTTTTCTTTTCTTGAGTCTCAAGAAATACTGTCCTTCATGGTCCCATTGATCCCTCGGTATGTTGAAGATTTTGCAGCATTTATTCGTCAAAGTTCTTGAGAAACTAGTATTGCCGTGTAATACCGATCAACAGGAACACAGACAGACAGACGGACAGATTGAAAGAACTCATAAGCACTTGTTTTCACCCCTTCTTCATTCTTTCGCCGCTTAGTGACTACTAATAAGGCCGGAGAATGAAGTGACACGAGACGAAAAAGACTTGGAGTTGTCAGTGAATATAAACTGTAATAAATTCATTTGACTAATAATGCGAAGAGGCGCCTTCATGCTTCCTATTCTCACTCACTCAAGTTTTGGACGACGGAACGAGAGGAGATGAATGCTAAATAACCAATGTCCTTATACCTAATTGCTGTTCTCATCCATTGTACTACTCAATTCTCTTTTTACTAACAACAACGTCCAACAAGTTGACTCCTATTCCTATTACATTACATACATTATACCGTCCGTGTCCTAGAGTTAGTTCTCTAGTCTTTGTCGCCGTCCTAAGAAGAAATGGAGACCATACGCAAGGCGACACTCCGTTCTCACTAGGTAGTCGTAGTCGTACGACTAGTAGTACTTACAATAAATCTGTACATTAATAATGGCGTTGAATTAATTTATGCACATCAACTCCAATGACTGAATGTGTAGAAACAAGAGTGGGTTGGGCTTTCCACTCTCATGCCACATATTAAACAGGATCACCCTATCCATATTCATTCTGTTTGTTTAAGTCAAAGTCCATCTACACCAACTCTTACCAACTAAGTCGTTCGTTACCACTATGTAAAATAATTACTAATTTATTTGTAGATTAATAGACAAAAATATCACAAGTATTCCAATAGTCCAATAATAAAGGATGATACGAAGACTTTCACCAATAAGTTTATGGAGAAAGCAGATAGAGAGCGTCCGATACAGAATACAAACTGAACTTCATAACTCGGCCGGTTTTTTTTAGCGTGACCCCAAAAAATATGCTAATCCAGAATAATTGCATCAAAATCCCGTACTCATAATCATTCGACATACATAAGACCAAGTATTTGACAAATTGTGGTTGCTCCTTATTTCCAAAGCCCCAATCAAATACAGCACATGCGACCATTAGCAGTGCAATTTTCCCCGGAAAGCTTAACTCAGAATACAATGCAGGAAACGTGTGCAGAACGCCAGGCAGGTTCCTCACGAAATTAAATGGTGCATTTATTCCACGGATTCAGAAGATTTGTGACTAACAACGACAAAATCGTCATCATCAGCACATAATAAATAAATGTATGACGGGCTGCTAAAAATTACCGCGGTTGTGGCAGTCGTCTTCTCATTCATTGAAAATCTAATACCCGGGATTTCCTGGCCTTCCCTCCATTATTTATACACGATGTAATACAATAATAATAGGGGGAGAATTTTTCCTCCAACTACTCTCGTATAGTACAAAAAGATCTGTTTCACGTTCACACGACACAACCTCATGTTTTTTCTTAATGTGGAAAGTTTAGTTTATCAGGAAGCGATTACCAAGAGGGTTTTAAAAAAGCTTCAAGTAAAACAGAAGAGTGTAGACAAAAAAAGATGGTCCATCCAGAACCCAAACAGATACTTCCATCTGGATCCCACTTGCAACTCGCAGTATGCACGCAATGTGCACTTGACTTCTTTGGGAAATTAGAAGTTAAGACAGTTTCAAATGTCCTGAATGAAGGTATGTCTATGTCGAGCAATATGAACTTGGTAATTACTTTTTCCCTTGTTTTGTACTACCATACCACCAAATAATTAAAACAAAAGAAAATAATCATTCAGTTGAATCCACATCTGTAGGAATTCTGACCAGAGGAAGTCATAAAATCATTTCTTCCGTATTTAAACAATCAATGGAAGAAAATTAATGACAATTAATGTTCTGTTTGAAGGAGAAAAAATCTTCATTCTTAAAATTGAAGTACAAACAAACTACTGTTCACTTGTTTTTTAAATTTTATAACACTTTGGATAAACAGGGTGGTCGATCGCTAAACGTCAACAATAATTGTAACGAAGGAAAGGAGCTATTAACTGCCCAACCTAGTTAGACCAAGAAAAAATGCAATAACCCCTATCGGCAATCCTCATTTAAATTAAATGTGCTTGCCCTTTAAAAGGCAGCTCCAAAATTTCGAGACACAAACAAATTCAATTCAATCATAATCATGAGTCCAGTTCATCAGTACACTATTTATTTTTATTATCATTCATAACCAGCCCAACCTCACCAAGAAAAACCAGTTCAGTCTTCCAATGCTTTTTACTAATGAAGAACATTTTGACTTAACACCAAAATTATACGGAACTTTACTCTGATATTTCCAAACACAAATCATTACAATTTCCAATACTAACTAATTAGAAGACTGAGGTACACACACAATACCACAAACATGATCTCTCGTACAGTCAAAACCATGGAAAAGCCCGTCTCATTCTTTACCATAAGTCACCACGGACGTTCATACCTGTCATACTTTTCAAACATGAATAAAAAATTTCACAATGCCTGCCTGCCTTGCTTCAACTTATCCCTCCATCAAATAAATTATCATTTGAACTCACTCCTACACACTTTTCAACAAAATTGCTGACAATAAGCAGCAGCAAGCGTGGACCCCGGCAGGAGTTCTAAGATTCTAAACTCTTGAGCATGGCCAAAAAGCACCAACAACCAGCATTGTGTTGAATATATATTTTTTATCAACCTTCTCATGAACACAACACAGCAACACAACAACTATTCCATTGGTAATATTTATGATCCAACCATAATTCAAATTGGGAATTTTCTATCGTACACATTACATGTACACGGAGTAATACAATGCAAATAACCTCCGGTGGAACCCCCTATATCCATGGCTCAGCAGGATAACCCATGATTTGTTTAAAAGTCAGAAATTAACTGTTGATTTAGTCGAGTTTCAATATCATCACTAATGTTCAAACATTACCAGCAACATTTAGTGACGTGATCAATTTTTGTATTCGAGAAGCGTTGGGTTTGACTTCAAAACTTTCCAGATGTCATAATAAAATAGTTGCTTTCCTCTGACAATAATAAAACTGGTCTCAGTGCAGTTTTCATTTCTGCAAAAAAATCTAATTTTCACTGCCTGCTAAAGATTCGTCCGAATTTCGCAAAGGGTGTCTTAGTACCCTCTGGAATTTTCTATTTGAGAAATCCACCCCACCACCCATGTGTACTTTCACCAGTCAAACGCACCCAAGTCATTCAAATAAAAAAACAAAAATGTAAACGCACCAGGGATGACGCTGTCTAATTTATGAAAAGAGCATTTAGCCGTCATACTTTAGTAAGTAAGCGGACTCTTCCAGTTCCATCCCTTCGTATATTGTTCTAAACTCAAGACGACTAACTTCAGAAGAAGCAGAAAAGAAATGACGACGGGTTAAAAGACTGACTGCCTAGCTAAGATAAAAAAAACTAAAGAGACAAGGACCCGATAAAAGCTTGAACCAGCCCATCTCGTTCATAATAATTATGCAGCCCATCCCATTCCCATTTCATCTTGGGATGAGGCTGAGGGAATAAAAATCAAAATGAGCGACGAGAATTAACCCAGGCAGGAACCAAAAACTCATACTTCAATCTAATCCTTCACTTTTCTAAAACATGATTCGTCTCCGGCTCCCGCGGCTTCCGGAGACCCTAAAAAAATTCTTCTACAACCCCATTCCCTAACTACCCATTAATTTATTCTTAATTATTCTTCCTCTTGAATACTCAGACATTCGATTCGATTCCTCATCCCTGACCCGGCTTCAATTACACATAATATTACAATAAAGCTAATGTGATGCGGTTGTAGTAGTCCGCACAAAAGGTGTAAACTAGTTTGCTCACCTTCAAATTACTACCAGAGGCCTTTCATTTTATATCACATAATAATCGCCTCCTCCAAATTGATCAGATGAAAATGGGTGCAGTTTGAATTTTGACTTGGTAAAGGGGAAAATCTAGTTTGAAATGTTCATGTCAATGATTTGATTGCTCCTCATACTTTTCGGAATTTTAATTGTCCAAAAATTTGATTGTTTTAATGAGATGTGATTAAAAGTGATGTGAATGCAAATGGCTTCATTTTCAATAAAAGGTCTAGTTATTGTGAAATATAGGCCCTGTGACTTTCACCATGGCCCGCCTGGTTGACAATCAGGAGATATTCTTGCAACTCAAACTTCATAGCAGTAGCAAGATCCTCGGTAATGTATAAAAACTTACAATGCAACCTTTTGAACTGTTTTCTAGAAATTATGATCACTTGCACGGATTCTTGATCACAGAAATATGCAGATTCAGAAAGTCATGAATTGAAGTAGTTAAGCTCTGAGGACAAATATTAAGCGAATAGATTAATCGATTATTCTAATAACAAGTTCAACAATATAAGAATCCGATTAAACATATGAGTTAAGCTACAAACGTCCGTCCGCTCAATTCATTATCATTTTCAAAAAGATGAACCACTGAGAAGAGGTATCAAAACGTAAGTTTTCTTTTTAAAAAAACTCATTGATATGCAAATAGAAACTCGGACTTGCGAGTCACACCCCTTTCAGTTAACTCTGCTTAGATGGCTATGAAAGGAACACACATGTGAAAATCAAGATAGTCCATGGGTTTGGAAATACAGAAGCACTCAGCAAAGTCATTAAAACCGGTCCGAAATTCTCGTAATTAGCAATTGTAACCTATAAATTATACGTTGAAGAGAACCAGGAGATAGGAAAGACAGAGAAGGAAGAAAAAAAATTCTAACAACAACGACTCAAAATTTTGTCAGGCAGAACAAACGATGTTGCTCTTCCCAAGTCTTAAACCCTCAACAACCAACATCATAAAAATAAATGACAGACGAAATGAGTCAATCGTTATTCATTGCTTTAGATCAACTTCAAACTCAACTACTACCTCTAAAGTGTCAATAAACTAGAGCGGACGACAGACATGGACTATTATCTCAGGGGAAAATAAGACACATAAAAAACTACAAGTACATTTTAGCACGGTAGGCACTGTTTGGAATGCGAGCAGTTGAATCTCCGTCTTTGTTTTTGTATGTGTGGGCAAAATTTTTAACAGATTCTTGTCTTCAAATTGAACAAGTGACCAAGTTATCTAAAGTACTTTATCTTAATTGGCAAAATATTGAATTAACTACTTAATTAAAATATTTGCGTGTGCAAAGTACTTTTCTCCAGCCAGATGCTTTCTAATTAACTAAATGTTGACGTGTTTAATTGGCCAAAGGACAACCTCGGAAACAAAGGTCCGCTGTTGGTTCCAATTAAGGTCGCATCATTTTGATAGCAGATAGCGTAAACAGAAGCAATGGAATTGTTTCAAATTGTACGGTTCCGAAGTCACTTTTATTTCAACTCTGAGCACAGAAGGAAGTGACCGAGGATTTGTGAAACGCGTATTCTTAGCACTATTTGTAAAAAAACAGTTAAAAAGTTGATACTCGTACTGCAGAATTCCAGATAAGCACACAATAGTTCTCTAAAGTTCCATTTAATTGCAAACTCATAGATAAGCTCCGAAAATCTATATCGTTATATTTTAGACGTATTAGAAAATCCGAAAATTTCTAGACTATGTATGTACATCACATAGTCAATTATGCCTTACAGAGTTACACAAAGTGGATTCGTGATTGTGTGAGTGAAACCAAGCGAAGCATCAAATCAACCTGTCATCGAGCCTAGCCACAAAACCAACCAAGCATCTAGAATCTCTAGCAAAAAAATAATAATATTCTGTCGTCTGTCTCATTTTTTTTACATCCAATAATATGAAGTCCGTCGTCGTTTCAACCATCACGTCGCAACCACTGACCAGTCCAGACCAGAACACCACGACCACTACTATAATACGCTGAGTGAATTTCAGCGTGACCACCAGTAAGGATGATATACAAAACTAACAAGAAAAACTGACCATTACTATACTAAACAAGTCACACCTTATTTAAGTTACTACCTCAGTCAAACAATTAACAATGTGCAATGTGCAAACCTGAGAAAAACTGGGTAGATATATTTTTTTTCTAAAAAGAAACATGCCAAATTAAATCAAATAATCGTCCGTGCGTTAAATGATACCAAAAAAATTGAAATAAAAAGCATGTTCTTATGAAGTGCACATCGAGAGAGTTCTCAGTTTACACATAATAAGAAAATCTAGTTTTTATAATGTATTATTTTATCTCTAAATTTCCATCAGTGCATTTTGTAAGGTGTGAGTTGAATTTCTGACTCGAATAAAAGACAGAAATTTCGAGGTTTTTAAATTCAAAAGCTTTGTAAGCCTATATGAACGAAAGTCTCCACAAAACACACAAATTAGTCTTCTCCTATAATTTGACATCCTGAATTCTAACTGCCAATTTCGTACCAAACAGAATAGCAAAATAGAGTAATGTGCAGATATGAGAAGACGACACCTGAGGGTTGAAATGGTAGCAGTCAAGTCAAAACAAAACCGGATCATCCAGTTTAATTCAATCATAAGATAAAGTAAAATGAAAGAATCTGAGGTAGGCAAGAGTGGATATAAAATTCATGGAATATCACACTAGCTGACCAGACAACACCATGTAATATTGCCACGTCCACACCAAAACCCACTGATAAGCATACTTAGAGTTAAGATTGAATAAAAATTATTGTTCTCTTCTTCAATTCGTGAGTGTGTCGTGCGTGGCATGTCACTTGACTCTTGGCATTCTTCCTTGGTGAGAATTACGGCGCATTCAAATAATGTTTTTAGTCCAAAAAACAAGAGACAAGGAGGTAAAACCTTCATCTCAGGTGGCCCATCAATCCTATTTTACCTGTACGAGTAAATCTCTTCAAACAAAATACATTTAGAAAGAACATGTCGCAATTGTTACATCCATCTCAATGAAATTCCAACTTACACATCACATTACATTCCATAAGGGCAATGGAAAAAAAGCAAGCCCATCCTTCCAAAAAAAAAACTCCACTCCTCCTTTGCAGTGTTATTTAATCCATTAATCCCTTATTAAGACAAACCTTAGCATGAAGAATTCAATTCTTTCTTCAGTTGAATTATTATTACTCGACCGAATCACAAGAATAATTTGCAAAAAAAAACTAAATTATTTAAACTGAATGAATAACTACAGTCAACTAAATTTTTGTTCCATTCCTCCCTCTTGCCAAGCCGTGTGGGGGTAGAAAAAGAAGAAGAAAAAAGAATGAGAAGACGAAACAAAATGTTCCAACTTCCAACTAGTACCTCCCTGAGAGCCAAACAATCCTCCGCAACATCCTCTTAAAATGGATAATTAAATTGAACCCCCATTTCGTAATCTCTTTAATTTGCATCAAAAGAAGGAAAAATGATTAAAGGGCAATCCAATAGAGGTACAGACTACGTAAACCAATTTTATTCTTCAACTGCCTGAATGAGTTTCCTCCCCGCATAAATCACTCCGAATTTCTCATAAAATTTTACCAACCTTTTACAATATGGGCAAAATTTATTGATTTTATAAGTAATTATGCTTTGACACTGCCACTGTTATTTGTAAAAGAGAAATTAGTCGAGTACAACACAAAACTCCTAAGTCCATAACTTTAACAATTTCCTTGCAACATGTTACATACAAGTGCCCCAAATAAATTAATCCTTCCATTCACGTACTCTATCAAAATCATGAAGACCCACAAATCCGGTATTAAATGTTCAAATAAGTCCCAAACACAAAATTCTGTAATGATCAAAATGCACATGCACGTCTCTCCTTCACAAAGTCAAGGTCTCACTCATCCATTCTTCACAAATCAATGCAATTTGACAAGATATATTTAAATACTACGTACAATGTAGACATGCATTCACCAAAATCCCTTTCATTTATTCACAGTAAATTTCATTGCCTCATGCTTATGCATCCCATTAACTCTTAAGAGTCAGTCAGGAGAGTATTCTTTAGGTTTACAATTCCATTCCATCGACTACACCTACACCACCTAGTCCACCAAAATGATGACCTGGTGTGAATTATTGGGTAAACACAAACAGGACCAATATCTCCTTCCATACATAAAATATTCTTCTTCATGTCCCTCAACCTTCTATCACCCCACATCATCCCAAAGAAAGTACATTTTCATTTATGAGTAGAGTAAATTCATGAACAACCCTTTTTTTTTCATCATCTTCCAGTTTCTTCCCGGTTATAAAATCTAGGAAGGAATTCCACACCATGAGCACTCACATCTTCCTGCAGTGCACTTATGCACTACAAACCACTCTACAAATTTTCTCTTATTTTATTTTACGATTATGCCAGGACAATATTTTTAATTTAAGTTTCCTGGTCCGCCGAGTTCCCCCCGGGAGAATTGGTCCTTGTTAGAGGCCAACTTCTTCTGCATATGTTACAGGGAATTAGGAATCAATTGATTCTAAGTGTCCTTTTTTATGGCTGCACATTTCTCTGGAAGTACATTTGTACTTCAAATTGTAATTGATTCCACGTAGTTCCTGAATTAGTTCCGGAATCTCTTTGTTGCGTTAAATGGTTCTTGTATAAAGAATCGCAATAATCTTTGAAATCTTTGAATCCTGCGGATAGACAGGGCAATTCAATAATTTCCCTGATATTTTTAATACCCATAACACAGATCGTAAGGCCCCTACTTTGAGTCTGTACTGTACCCTTCCAATTCCAATATCACCTTTCCAAATCAAACTAAGGCAAAAGGGCTCCTTCGCCCTACCTTTGTGTACTTATTTACCTAGAGCCCTTCCCAAACCCAATTCTAAACCCCGGTGAGTAAAAACACTTGAATGGACTTCACACCGAGTTCGAGTTACTAATACAACGGAGTAACCTTACCTTTTACCTCCTTTTGCACCTTACTCTCTGTCTGTCTAACCTTTTATTTTATTTAATTTCCCCTTCCACTTGCACTACATTCCATTCTACTCCATCCATTCCACTGACTACTCTACTCTTCTGTGTTTAGTTTGGCTAAGGTCGGATATATACTCAACAATTTTTTTTTTACAAAGCCCAGGCAAAATTGATGCTGAGTAGAACCATGGGATGAAAGACTTTAATCATGCTGGTACTCCCATTGTTGACTCATTATTGAGAAAATGCTTGACTTGTACATTTATTTAACTTTGTTCAATTTCTCAACGACTCAGGCAGGTTCCTAATTCGTTCTACAAACCCTAGAAAGACAGAATACCCATCACTTGTCAGCCCGGACTCAACACCTTTGCTTTGTCTGCAATTGCACCTGCCGTATTTAACGTAAAAATCTGCACCAACCCGTTGTATAGATAATAACTTTAAAAAAATGAAGAAAAATTATATTTGAAATTAACATTTAATTACACTTATGCTCACATGACAAAAACGTTGGAAAACAACGCCTGGTTAGGTGAAAGTTCTTGCTAAACTTCCCTTCATTCTTTTCCCTGAAAGTTAAGTTTTTACGTAAATGTGAGTAAAATTTTATTTCGCAAGGAAACTCCTGAATTCTGTCGTCCTCCAATTTCCACGACACTGTCAACTCTACAAAATTGAGTGTTCCATTCCCTCGAGGGAAATTTAATAGTCAGTTGAACCCGTAGGATAAAAACATTTAGAGAACCTTTTCATGTTTTCCTTCTCAAGAATTTTAATTTCATTAAATTCTTGGCAAATTTTCCGCAATGGGCAAATAATTGGTACTTTCACAAAATAAAGCAAGTCCTTAACCAGTTCCTTCCTTATTCCCAAAACCATCCTCATGGGACGGTTAGACTTTAGACTCTCCTGTTTCACAATTTAAAAGCTTTAAAAGAACTTTGGAGAATGTCATTCACGTCTGTCTTCCGTCTTCTCCGTCACTACCGTACTATTAACAAACTAATGACTGACTTCCCAATTCCCTTGATGACAAATTTGACATCCTAAACTAGAGTGGGAATTGACGGAAGTCACTCTCCGGGAAAGAAATAAGAATTCCATTACACAAATTCCGACTAACTTATTTTCAGCTTCTTTTTAGTCAAAGAATGGTAGTGTCTAACCCAGACACAAAAAAGGCATTCATTGTTCCTCCTTGAAAATGAAAAGAAAGTCGGGATGGTTAGAATTAAGAATGTCTTCTTCTTTTATTCAGGAGAAAGCATTCTAGCTGTAAACCCAACTTTCTTTTTTCTCCCTTTTTCTTATTCACTGTCACGTCAATTCTGTTTTTAGTGAGTTAGCCCGCCCGTCCGACCCGGGCATCACTCCTG
The DNA here is from genome assembly GCA_034698835.1 of Protaphorura tricampata. Lineage (NCBI taxonomy): Eukaryota > Metazoa > Arthropoda > Collembola > Poduromorpha > Onychiuridae > Protaphorura > Protaphorura tricampata. The sequence goes on from JAQGCB010000290.1 coordinate 14,881, forward strand.
TCCTGTCTTGTCATCTTGTAAAGTTCCACTTCATGGTTTCTGCACTTCCTTCCTAACGTGCCGCCCGCACGGTATAATTTTTTGGCCGTACTTCTGGTGTCAGGCTCACACTCTCAAACACAAACCGACTGACAATGAAAATAAGAAGAGAAGGAACACCGAATGTGTCTTCTCCAACATAGAATATGAGCATCAAAATCGAACAAACTTAACTAAAGTACGTACACCTTGTTATGATGATTTTGATCAATTCTCTACCACCCCATATGTCTGTCCATCCGGTTACGATCCCAGGAGTCCATTTCCCTCCCCATGTATTATTGCGTCAATGAATGAAAATCAACTTTTTTTAGAGCTGGTTTGACCGGCGGAAGCAATAGCAAAGTGGAATACATATTTTGCAAGCAATATAATACAAAGTATTCTTCTTTTTTTTTTATTCTCCATGTGGGGCTTTAGTGTCTTTCCAGGAATCTGTCCCTACTTTATGTCATTCATTTCATTTATCCTTCCCGTCTATCCCAACTCTTATTTATATGCTCGGAGAAAGCACTCGATCAAATGTAACTTCCTATCAATATTTAATCACCCGACACTCCTATCCCTATCCATTCGACAGATACTCACTCCTTCCCCTACCTATGTATTCAGCCAATTTGCTATCCATAGATGGATTACAACATACAGCTAACAAACGTAACGTGACTAAATAAATTCACACTTCGCACCCTCCCAATAACCTTAACAAATCCAAGTCACATTTCTGCGAATCAACCATTATGTATTTAGCACATCCATCACCTGCCTGCTCCAGAGAGAAGTAAAAAAGCTTTCTCAACGTCAGCGTCAATAATTGAAAGTGTGCCCTGACATTTGCCATGCCAGGTCCCCCGTGACATTCACACTCATTGAAAACCGTGCAAATTTTCTAAAAATAATGTGATGACGTATACAGATTATTTGTATGAAAGCAAGAGTGAATCAAACTCTAAAACAAAACAGAAAAGTAATAAAAGCAGAGTGTCACGTTCCGTGCATGCATGCAAATTACAATTGCTCATATGTTTTATATGCCTTATGAATGAAAACAAAATGTGTGATTGAATGGGTCATTAAAACTTGACACCGACATTACCACCACCAGTACATGGGTTTCATAATTAGTCAAGGCCGGAAATTAGAATCAAACCACAAACAATTTTCCATACGTTCATTTGGACGTGGACGTAGACAGCGTTTGGGACTTGACTGTAATTCGACGCAATACGTACTACGAACGCACGCATGTATGTACACGTAAATAAGAAAACCACACTACACATTCCGATATTTCGGCAAGCTTTGGTTTTGGATATTGGATACGAATTAAATTAGATTTGTGTCTGACTCAAAAGGAAGTTCTACCAACAATATTTAAAACATTCATTCAAATTCTGCCCATGATGTCGCAAATTACAAAATACAAACCACCGGACATTGCTCCTTTTTCTCTGTAAATTATTCAAGCAAATAGCACAGCATTGTCTGCACTGGAAACGCTCATGACGCCAGAAAATTTCAATTCTACGAATTTTTCTTATTTTGGAAGTAAAGTTGGATCGAAAACTCAATTTTTTCGACGGTGTACAATTTAATCCCCTCAGTAAAACAATCACGTAAACACGACGGACTTTTAAGAAATATGTCTCGCCACTTTTGGGGGCACTTGGTGTGACGTCACTAGTAGTCAATTCAAACATGAACTCTTTTGACCTATAAAGTATGTACTCGGATCGTGTCCGAAACTCCGCAAGTATGCCCGTCTAGTGCAGGGCGACTTGACTCGAATGATTTTCCAAATTAAACTTTCTATACTAAAAACTCGTGGAAAAACTCTAAAATGATGCCATTCAGTTAAACCTTAACCTAATATGTAGGGGTTAAGAATTTAGTCCAATCCAAACCTTGTTATTCTCAAAAATTGGATTATTATGTTCAACGCGAGAAGGATTTATCTCCAAAGTCCACGCAGTAAAGTTCATAGTTTCTCGTAGTATTGAGAGCGTCCACTCTCAAGAAGGTGATAATACAAATACTTAAAACTCTGAGCAGACGCCTTAGAAATCTTTTTTAACGCAAGTCTAGCCGCATAGTCCTAACTTTTGAGCCTAGCCAGTTTTGTTATGAACTATTTTTTAACTCGGTTTTTGTTATGGACTTTTTTAACGTAAGGTCTAGTCTTAACTGTTGAGCCTAGCCATAGTTTTGATAGCAGTATCAGTTGCGTCTTCCCTCGTAATGTGTATGTTTAGAAGAAGACTGCAAGCTCTCTACAACTATACACAATAATATTACACATGCATGGATGGATGATGATACTCATGGTAATTTTTAACACGCGCTCCTTACCCCTTGGAACTCATATATCTTCAAGTTTTAAAAAAGCGGCCGGAAATAAAAATCGACTTCACTTTTGATAATAAACCTTCCCTTTTGTATATGTACAAATAAGCAAAACCTCTTGGCCCACAGTTTTTCTACCATCTGAACTCTTAAACTAAACTCTCTTAAGAAGACTTCCATATCTAACATATACACACTGACGGTCATAAATTACACACTTGCTTCATATCCTCTCCTCAACACACTTCATCATTCAAATCCAAGTCGAATCACCTTCAAGAAAAAATTCAAAACACCAACCATTGCCATTTCTACGGGGTCGGTCAATATCCAAGTGATTTTGATAATTATTATTCAACATAAAAACAATTGCGCCTGGTCGTCGCACATTGTTCTGGTGTCTAAACAAATCATTTAGAGCGTTATCAAAACCACAATTAATTCGCAACCTACAAAGAAAGTTAGTAAACGTTCCGACTCTAAACAAAATTGGGCGGGAGTTCAATTTTTTCTACGCACCGAAATAAGAAATAAAGAAAATTCACACTACACCCATGCCTACCCTATACTCTAACTAATAAGTCACCACAACCCACGACGACGGCCACGTACGCATCAATTAAAACTATATTTAATTTAATCATGCGCCAAATGAAATGACAAAGAAGGAGCGCAGACAGGCAGGCACACATATGAACGTATGTAAAGAAAAACAAAATGAAATGACTCAAGGAAAACTGCAAGGGCTTAATTAGTCTGTGTAAATAAACAATGGCAATGACAATGGTAAACAAGTGGAGAAGAGGACGGAGCGAGTGATAACGTCATTTGTGATAAATTAAAATAAATGGTGCGGTCGGTCATAACATTACGTTTAAGTTACGCACAAGGAGTCATTTGCAATTGCAATAAAAGTAAAAGTTAATCTAAATAATGTCCCAGCTTACAACTCTCTGCCAATTAGACCACAATGATAATGGCAATGACAGACTCAGACAAGGGTGCGTTGTAGCCTCCGTCCAACACCTAAACGACTACTTTAATTACACTCAATGGCTGGCTTTTATAAAATGGCATATAAAAGTCTACATAATTTGTTCAACGTACAAATTTTAAATTCAAGAGGTTCAAGTTGATTTTAATCCATGCCTGATATCAATTAAAAGTCTAGCGTTTTCCCAGGAAAAAATATATAGGTTAAAACTATATCATGTCCGTATCGTATAACATTGCGTTTTACAACACCATGCTGTTAAATTAAGCCTAAATAGTAAGTTCATGTGTTTACAAGTGCTGAAACTCCCCAGTTTCACTTATCTTATCCAGAAAAGTGCAAAATGATGTGGGAATTGATTTCACCATTCATATTTTTGTGCAAACATTGGTCAATAATTCCGTCCAATTATTTGACGCTTTCTCCAATAAAAAGGCTAGTCTAGGCGCTAAAAATAATTCAACTTAGAAACTGTAAATCAAAGTCCGAGTTCTATTGATTTGCAAGGGCTGGGTAAACTCTAACATTCTAACCCCTGGAGAGAAAAAAATAGTACGACGAAGTAAAGAGATGTCGTAATCTGTAACACTAATCACAATGAAAGCATTGGCGACACCTTCACATTTAGCCACAGGCTTAACCAGGCCAAGCAGGTGTAGAAAAGATAAAGAAAATGTCATTTCTTGCAATGGGTCATTCATGTCGATGTCAGAGACTCCTGAATGCCCTGAATGCCTTGCAATCTCACTAAATACAACAAGGAGCGTCTCATGTCCGTCTGTCTGACCAGACCAGGCCACCTCAACTAATCTCCATTAAGAACCAAAAACACATCCATAAAATAAACCCGGACAACAACAAAAATCAATTCAGCCACACGGACGGAAGTATATGGTCCTACTTGGCTTAAATTAGTCATTGGCCAAGGCGACGACGACCTGCCCTCTGCCTCTGACTTCCAGTTATCTAATAAGAACCAGTGTCTGCGTCCACACTCCAAACAACCACTTACCTGTCCATCTCAAAACAGAATTCAGAGTAAAAGATAATAACTGGCTCAAGAGGAGTTGACGGTGATGGACGTCCTACCATACCAACACCAACAGGTCTACATCTAATCCTTTACCAACCAACTAAAATTACGACGACGGACAAAACTGGGCATGAATCTCACCTGAACTTTCTTAATTGCCTATACCCATGCTATGCATGCAGAGAGTTAGAGTCAGGTAAACTCTGATTACACGGGAGTGGGTCTGCTGTGCGAGAATTTCCACTTTAACTCTTTTTTTTTCTCTCTTTTTTTCTTCTACTAACTATTTCTACTTAACTGTCCAAACTCACGTCTCGTCTTCAAATCGGACTAAGCGGATTATCACCACGCCACCAACCAGCTACCTACTTTCAAGCACGAAACATCAACTCCCATATTTACATTCCAGCCTAGCCAGCCTTGGCATTTCTTTCTTTACCTTAACTAGTAGTAGTTTACCTTTAAATCTTCCCAAATAACCACCAAATCTAAGGATTGCCATAACTGTGCAGAGTCTCTGTGTGAGTATTTGGGCTTCCCATTCTAATTTTAGAGAAAACAAAGTCAAATAAGTGTCGTTCGTGAATCGAATCAGAGCAACCCCGGCCTACTCACTCAGAATCACCAAAAACCAACGGATGCATTTGCCTTTGCCTGTGACAACTTTGGCAATTTAATTAAATGACTCTGGAGAAAAACTCTTCTCTTCTTCTTCCTTCTTCAACCCAAATTAAATTAAATTAAACAATTCTTGTCAGGGTTGGAAATGACATGAGTACAGTAGTGAAGAAGCTCACACGATGAAAATTGTTTCATGTATTCTCAAGTCAGACAATAAAGAGAGCAAAATCCCTAATTCAGTCCTACTTTACTGAGACCAAGGTTCATTCGTTCGTATTTCACACTCGTATAAAAATCAAGTTGTTCCTTCTTACAACGTTGGATTGCTACTCCTTTTGCCTCAGCAATAATACAAAAGGGACATAAGTTAGTACTTGAGTACTAGTCGTAATCGTAAATTCCAAAAAAGAAAAAAAAAAAAAGCGAGATATAAAATTAACTGCAAGCCGGACTTTTTCACCCCAATTTACTATTAAGCATTGCAGTGCGGTGGTGCTCAGTACACTTTCAAAAAAAGTTCGTTCAGTGCATTCAAAAAAAATATGCTAAAATAGATCCAATTCTAGGTTTGCATCTCATCTCCACTTTTTTAATGTTATTATTCCAACCAAACTCAAACTTTTGTCACGAGAAATATAGGAACCAACTGGTCATTCGCCATGAAGGTATACATGTACCCATAAAAAATCATATTTTACTACGATGTGAACTCACATATCTACGTTTTCACAATAATTTGAGTTTCCAGTTTTCCTCGACAATGTCATTACACTAACGAAGGGGTTTCCTAGAAATGTCACACTCAAATGTTTTTCTATTTTTTGATTTACTTCCTGAAATAAATGTAACTGGTACATTGACCTTTCCCTTCCCCAGCTTATTCAGTTTCAAAAATCCAGTTGTGGTACCAATATTGTTCGAATTCATTACGAATCAACTCAAATGCGCATGTGCACTAAACTATTGTACACGGACAAGGCTCACACACTTGAGAACACGTAGGATGTCGAGAATGTTTCAAAAATTTAAAATGGACGTCTGCAATAGTTTTCTCATGACTTAAAAGCAGTCACTTCTTTTCATAATAATATAATAATAGCTAATGACAATAGTGTGAAGAAGGCACTCACAAATACCAAGTGTCAATCAATCACGGATCCCTGAATACAGATACCACCTGACTACCTAATCACTTCGTCATTATTGCTTTTACTTGTAATGCAATGGCACAAAGGATTTAACAAATACTAGTTAGGAATCTCACGTGTAAAGAAAATTGAAACTGTATGGTTGCACCTGAACCCTAAAATACCCGCTCAATGTGCAAATGGCATATTAAAATTAAAATTCGTATAATAATAATAGGTCTCAAGTGGAAATTCTCCTAGATACAGCTTACAGTCTGCCAAGCCGAGTATTTTCACCGGGCTAATAATGCAAATTATAAACTATGAAAGGGAAGTGACGGTGTTCAGATATAGTTTAGCGCAAAATAAGAGGATCAGCTGTGTTACGGGTACTATGGCTGTAAGGCTTGCTGGTCCACCTTAACACCAGCTGTCACGATCGATTAGTTAAGACAAAGTTGAAACCTTCAAAAAAAAATTAAGAATGGATGGACTAAGCATGCATGAATATTCATCTCACGCCTTCACCAGAAATACTTGCTGTTTTACTATTTAACAACGGGAAGAAATAATTAAGTAGGTATCAAAAATCCCTACGGCAAACATCGACGTTTTATCCAAATTCTTCAAGACAAAAAGAATTAATCAGTTGCATGAGAGAGAACTGAGTGTTTTTGCCCTCAAGGAGTTCCGATTTTAATTCCTTCTCATCTGTTCCATAATTCAAGAATGTGTCAATCCGTCCGTACTGACAAGACCTACAACTATTTAATTTGATTGTACAGAAGACCACGTCTTAAACATTAACAAAATTTTTACCATGAACCTTACCCTTCACTTCATTACTGTCCTCATAGCATTTCATGAATCAGCCTGATGTGCTATTCTTCGTCATGTAACCTACCGTAGCCAATATTTTATCATTCAACCAAAACCAAATTCCATCCATTCAGATTCAGATTGAGAGAGAACTAAAAAAGTACTTCATTTCTCAATTCATCCATCTAGCTTTGAATTCAAATGTTATCTTTAGAGTGGATCTTCCCATTCAAGCCAGGAATCCACTCTCAGTGTAATATATGTATTACTCTATCGTCTCTTAGATTTGATTGCACTTTATGATGTAAGCAAAGCAAAGCAAAGCAAAACGAATCAATCCATTCATCCATCACCCAGTCTCATGATGAGGTCACTTGTTCACATTCTTCCATACTGTTCAATTCCAGCAAATCAAACTTCATCTGATTTGCCGCATCTCTTCAAAGATTAAACGATGAATTCTTAAGGGATAAATGAGTAGCTTAAGCTTTGCGGATTTAATTGGAATAACAGAATTTTTTCTTGCCTCTCCCAAAGTTTTCTGGATAAAGACGGAAGACTGGATTGTGGATTGTTAAGAAAACCGGGTTTCGACTATCTCATTGTTTGAATCCAGAAACTACTTATCGTACTCAAGGGGTGTATTTATTTTTGAAAAAACGGAAAATTAATTATATCATTTATGAGTGTACCCATTCATTTCGGTACTTCCTTAACTCCTTATGCATAAAACCCATAGCTGACGACGCTTGAAGCTACCACGACCAGTCCGATTTAGTCCATAAGATCACTTGAACAAAAATGGCTCCAAGGAAAAAGAGTAGAGTGAAATCTTGAGGATTGCCTGGGTTAGGTGATTTTTATGACTCTGACCGGCACATGATTTATGAGTGAACGTAACGTAATGTAACCAACTCTTCCAATCTGATATTATTCCCATTAGTCAAAACTAAATCACCTTCACATCCTTCCATACTTATACTTCTATCCCATTGTACATCTTGCAATGCAATCCTGGTTGTAAAAATTCCTACCGCACAATTGAATTTATAATTTGCAAGTCAAATCCTCCTTCCAAACTTAATGCTTGCCAACTAAAAATTCTCCTTACAGCTTTTCTGTCTCTCCAACCCCAATAATCGTAATATAAAACTCTTTTTGCAAATTAGTTTTTCTACCCGTTCCACCTTCTTCTTCCCTTATATCTACATAATAACCCATAAGTTATCTTAGCACAAGCAAAAACAGTCAAGTCAGTCAGTCAGTCAGTCCAGTGAGCAACTTTCCAACCATAAACATATGGACACATTCATTTCATCACCAGGGCCATTAAATTGGTCATGGATCAGTCAACTCGGTCGGGCAGGTCATTAATCACACACTATGAAATGAGAAATAGCATAGAACCCAGGACGGTTAAAAACATTCAAGATTTCAATTCGAGTGTCGGATTCCAAGTCGTTTTAAATGTTCTTAGCTGTTAGCTCTTCCAAAACAAGAAACGACGACCACGACGACATTGCCTTTCCTTGTTCTTCAACGCTCTCCAAGAGTTCAGTTCATTTCATTCCCTCCCTTAATTTAACGTCCCCATCCATCCTTCTCACTTTCAAGAAAATAAAAATGGACCCTTTTTCTTATGGAGTCAGTCTTGACCAGCAGTCATTCCTATTCCTCCCTACTTTTCAGTAGTGGTTCAAAAACATAAGGAAAAAGGAGAAATTCTAGGACCCTTAGGAAAATCCTAAGACTAAATTATATAACCCCCTTCACAAGATTTACAAACTCACGAAAAATCCTCACAAGTCATTATGTAACTATTTTTTTACTAATCCCCTCACGAAACTTTCTCCTCATGACGCCACTGGTTTCCCTGCTGCTACAGTGCATTGCACAGCCCAGGCTAATAACCCAAGCTAAAGTCGATATAATATAAGAAAATGAAATACGAATCGAACTCAAGTCACATTTTATGACCCAGGGAAAGAGAAAATGGTCCATTGTTCCTACTCCATGCCATGGACCCAAAGCTAAAGCCAAACCATCAACCTATCCTAACCAACAAACTAAATGACAACGAGTCATTTATTCAACAACAAAGGTCATTCTGAAAAGTCTAACCATACCGACCGACCAAAAGTACACCTCCTTCCTTAACCCAACCAAAGCAACTAAACCGAAACATACGAACATAGCCTTTTTCAAATGGGTACTTCTGTATGGTCACACAACACCTCATCAAAGACGACGACGACCGAGCAAAGGAAAAGAAAAGTCAAAAACTCCCATATCTCAAGCCCAAAACTTAAATTCAATATTATTCGAAATTTTTCTTTCACCCACACCATGCGAGGTAAGATTGTGTGCTATGCGTGCCTTTGCTCTTTTCTGCTCCCTGAATTTTTACTATTATCCCTCGGCTCAAGATTCCGGAAAGTAATCAATCAAATCACACGCATTGACTTCAACGAGATATGAAATAAAAACATACACGGGAGCCAAGACGAGGCCGGGTTTGACGACGGTCCCAAATCGTAGACTTTCAAAAGGAAAAAAAACTCCAAACCCGAACGAATGTTAAAGTTACATTTTTTCATTTTTCCCTTCAAAGCATAGTATAAGAAAGGAAGCCATTCGTAAGTTAAGTGGAGGATTGGGAATTTGACAAAATGAACACAAGTCAGCACTTCACATTTTCCGCATGTCATTCCACCCATCCCTTGTATTTATTGTGTTGGCAGTTTCCCTAAAAAGTCCAAATCCTTACTTTTACTGACTCGAAGACCCAGGACCCCAGAGTGACCAAAAGGGACCTCCTCTCTGTGGATTTTCTCCTTGTATGACTTGTACCGTGACCAATTTCGCGGAACTGCCTTCTTCTGCCCTACCCTTATCCGTCGTAAACAGACTTATTAAGGTCTATTATTCTTCAACCATAGCGGCAAGACCCATGCTGTTAATTTTACTTGAGAAGAATAAAAAGGGAACTCCTCCAAGTTCTAAAATCCTTGTTTTAGATGGCGAGAACATCTCATTTTCAAAATTCAAACAAATACAAGAAACTGAAAGAATTCTTGTCCAGAACAACATGCCAATCCTCTGATCACTTTACATCATCCGCATCCTTTCCCAATCAATCTTACTCGTCAGACAAATCGAATGTTCGAGGTCAAATTCATGAACACAGTCCAAAGACTACTAACACGGAATTGCCAAACAAGGATTCTGAAGTAACTCCACGGTGTATCATAGTAAG
>JAQGCB010000291.1:0-25102 GCA_034698835.1 Protaphorura tricampata
GTCTGGTATAAATTTTAACCTGTAAACAAGTTTTTGGTCCAACGAGGTTGATTCGGGCCAAGCTGCCTTGGCCTAGCCTGGCCTGGCCTGCCCAGCTTGGTAAGAATATACTTACTTAGTAAGCTTGACATGTACACACACCCATTCACAATTCCTCACTCGACCATTCTATATTGAAGTGATATGATCCCTTTCTCATCCCATCTCATAGCTTTCACCTCTATAAATAAATGGGAAAGTCGGTGAAGCTAGCTAACTGTGAGGAAAACGGTTCTAGGTTTTGCGCGTGTTGCAGTCCAAGTCCAAGACTACTTTTTTTCTTTCACCCCATTTTCCCTCGCCCACGTACATTTTCGGTCTTAGTTTTTTGCTCGTACTGTCTGTTCTGTCATTATTTCTGCAGCTTACTGGTGTTTTTTTTAATTGATACCGAAGAGTTCAAATCTCTTTGAAAGATCAGAAATAACTTTGGAAGCTTTCAAAATTTCAGATAAAAATATACAGTGGTATTTTTTTAACTTCAACCAAATCTATTGCAACAACTTTTTTACTCGTACTTACAATGTAAAAGTTTATGAGAAGAGGAGAATGGTGAAAGTAAAAAATGTACGAAGTGAAAATACACCTGGACTGGAACATATGTATGTTTTGTTTGGAAAAGAAATATGTTAGAACCTAGTCCTAACATACGAAGCCAAAGCTGAAGCCCCCCTTCCTTTTACTTACTTCCTTCTTTTCCTCCGTTTCGTTCCCATTTATTTATAAAAAGGTGAAAGGTAGGGGTCCTGATAAAAGAATCCATAAGCTATAAGGCTATAAGGCATACTTTCACGGAGAGTCATCTCATCACCCAAAATTGTACGTGGGACAAGGGCTTGATATGATTCTCTTGGCATATCCTCGCCAAAAAGTTGAAGTCGAGGATCACGTAAAACCTTTAACCACTCCGCCGCCACTTATTTCGCTTCACAAATACACTCATCGTGGTTGATTGTATCATGCATGAAGTGTGTTGGGTTTTGCGAAGTAAAGCGAAGTAAGCGTGTGAGCAATTCACCCGCGCAGCGCACACAAACCACCTTTTTCCACATCTCTGACTCCGGGAAGAAGCATTGAGGCAAACTCATTCTATTTTACTAGCGCTCTCACGGTTGACATGTATTATGTATCACCTCAAGAAAATTTAACAGCGGCATGTCCCACACCACTGTTATGTTGGTGAGCTAGTGAACTGCTTTTATTGCCGGAGTCAATTTGCTTCTTATTAGTAGACTCTGCGTCTAGTACGTGGCTAGAAAGAAATCGTCAGAGACAGTCCAAGAATTCTTTCGATACAGGGTGGCTAAGAATAAAGGCTCATCATTTGTAGAACTGTGATAAGTAATTCTATTAATTGGCGTAAGTTATCCTGGTACCATTGGTTTTACTTGATCTTGCCATACGGAAGGTCAATTCAGTAGTAGTACAAAACTCGACTGTAGAAAAACGACTTTAAGTCAATAATTCAGACCATGCTTACACGACGGATCAAACCCCCCAACACAAAGAATCACCAAAAACATCATGTGCCTTCATGTCATGTGATTGCACTGAACTGATTGCATGCAGAGCTGTATCCAACAAGTAATCTAACCGTTATTTTGGCCCACCCTGTATACTTAGTTAATCCAATACGAAAACGTGGAGGACCTGATTCTTGCTTTTCTGGCTGGTAAAATTCTGTTAACACTTAACTCCCAGGAATTAGGACAAACTCAGATATAAACAAAAACTGAGTGTGCAAATACCACACCCATACTTTCTGCTTTCTGCTGGAATGTTCAAGCTCAAGAACTTCTAGGCAGAACTATTTGAGTCATTTTTATATGAATATAGTTAGTCGAATTGTAAGCATACGCACGGAATGATTGATTTCTCATGAGTAATCTGAACTACAGAATTCGTGACTGTCTAATTAATCAAGAAAATAAATCATGATTTTTCCTTGGTACGGACGATTCTGAATATCAAGAGTTCATTCACTTCACATCTATTTCATTTTTCAGCACTCGACTTGCTTTCCATCCGGAAGTATTAATTTGGGTCAAACGAGAGATTCTGAATGAACCAAATATTATATCCCAAATCTAATGGGTGTAATTAAGCATGAAATCTGGCTTTGTGGCTCCGACACTACTCATCTCAAACGGTGTGACGACAGAAAAAAAGCAATGATAAGCTCAGCGGAACCTCATTTGGTCAGAGAAACTAAAATAACATATTTCCGTGATTTCATGCGGAAATCCTTGACTTCAACTCTAATTGCAATGAGTAGAGTCAGCCATTTTTAGAGAAAATCAATGAGGGAAGTAAATTGTTCAGAAACAGAACAACACATGTTCCACGCGACCCGAGACAAGTCAAGTCAATGAAAAGACTTTATAAAGGAAAGTCTTGTCATGTCAATAAAAAAAATGAAGAAAATTCTTTCTCATACCGAAAGGATCATTCCGATAGATAAAGTAACTAGACACAGAAGGATCTCCAGTTGTGACTAGAACAGGTTTAGACTTAGACTTGGGATTAGGAACGTCATTTTTGTTGTCATCGCTCTTAGCCCAACAACAAGAGTTGGACGAAGAAGAGGAGAAGAAAATGATCATTGTGACGAGAAAAGTCAGAAAGTTGTGAAACTTTTTTGTAGATCTTATTAGTCGGAGTTGTAGACGACGAAGAGAAAGAAGGGTAATAGTCATAGTTGGATTTGGAGAAGAAACTCGTACTCGTACCAACGACACCAACACCACACCCACACCTTCATGTCACGCCCGATTAGAACCGGAACTAGGGCACTAAATAAATCAACTCCCCGTGTGCTCTTGCTGCACTGCACTCAACTAACTCCACCACCAGACGTTTACTTGACATGACGGTCTCTTTACTTAACTTTTCTCTCCCCCCTCTTTTCTCTTATGTATTTTCTGAGATAAAACATTCCAAACGTCCCAAGTCCCAACTAATAGTAATAGTAGCCAGGGGAAGAGGAAATGCTGAAAAATTTATTGCCTGATATGTCTAGGAGTCTAACACTCCTGTCCTCTCCACTCCTCGCGACGACCACACAGAGAAAAACACTTCATTTTCTTTTAATTTAATCGAAAATATTTAATGGCTAGATTAAATACATCGATCATAACGACATGGTCTCTTCCGACGGGACGCCCGCCCGCTCGACCGCCCGCACCAGCTATGTCCTCAAATTTCACTCCACTTGCACTTACTTAAGTTCCACACACAGTACAGAGTACAGTACGCTACGGTATGAGGGCATTTTGGCCATTATTAAGTATAACTTCATGTAAAATTCAGAAAAAAAAGATAACGGGAGAAACAGGAGAAGGAGGAGGAAAGTCATGGGAGGAAATAATGTAGGCAATTACTTAAATGAGGAAAAGAGTCTAGAAAGTAGCCTAGGAACTAGGAACCCATCTGTATCTATTACGTCCTCTCTTATTACGACCAGTGGAAATGGAAACCGTTTAAACACAAGACTATGGACCAAGTCGACGACTCTGATGACTTCCTTATGAATAGAAGTAGTACGTACGGGTACAAGTACGACACGACATATGCGCACTTTACTTATATTCACTTCAGTTTGGCACTCGACATACACTCGACACTTTTACTTTCTATTAAAAAAAACTTGAACCAAGAAAGACACATTACATTACATAAACAGGGACGGAGAAAAAAAGAAGTCAAACTGGAGAAGTTTTTAAGAAGTGGGAGAGTGGCCTAGACCCGCCTTGCCTGTGGACACAAAAATTAGAAACGGTGACTGTGACTGTGATGGACTTACATGGAAAAGAAGCCCAGGAGGAAGGAGGCGGCGGGAGAGCGGACTTGAGAAAGATTAAGAACCGAGAAAATAATATAGAGTATGACAAATGCTCAAACGAAAGAGAAAAGAAATAATATGAGTGTATGTAGGAGATGAAGAAGTTGAATGTACTCTAGAGATACTTTCCTGTCCCGCTACGTATTAAACACTTGCCTTCACTATTTGCTCAAGACCAGGTTTCGACCCTATATGTTACAGTCCATTCTGAATTTCAAATAAATGATTCATTCCAACCTGTAATATGGAGGCTAACAAAATTATTTTAGTTAAAATCAGTGTGAGCGTCTTTGCATGATGGAAGTACCAGAAGCGTTTGGAAACCGCGACGGTTTCGGCAGACCATTTAAAATAAAAAAAATATCTGGAAGTGCAAAAATAAAACAAAGATGAATTTTTGCGGAGTAAACAATATGTACTACCGCACTCATCGACTGGAACATAAGGTTAGTTAGGAAATACTCCTCGTAATAATTCTCATTCCCCTCCTCCACTCTACTACTTACTACTACTACTACTTTTACTTTCAACAAAAACTTTGTTCTGGCATGGATTCATTTTTGCAGATCTAAAAATACGAGTTTCTCTGACTTAACTGGAATACACTCCTACTGCTACTGCTCTGCTTGCTGACTGCTGAGAGTGGTAGTGAGAGTACTACAACTACTGAAAATACTGATACTGTTTCAAATAACCTTGTGAATGGTTCAAGTCCTTCAGTCTTTACTCAAAATGTTAGAACTTGGGATGGGGAGTTCACTAACGAGACCTCCTCTTCTTTTCATGGAACTTGACTCGAATTGACTTCCCTATGTTACTCCAAGTGCATTTTACTAGGACTGACTTACATACTTATGTACTGTACTGTACTACCCGGAGACTCAACAGAGAGAGAGAGTTCCCGAATACTCACTCAGGAAAACTCTGAAGTCTGAGTCTGAGGGTAGTAGATGAGTTGGAGTGGAGTGGAGACTCTTCTGCCCATCCAATAGGATCTAATGTCATCTACTTCTACTTCTACTCTTCTACCCTTCTCTCTGTAATGTCTGTTGTGAGTTGTGATGCAATCTGATGTAATGCACATAAAACACTACGGTCCGGGGACGCCAAAAAAGACTCAATCTTTTCTCTTCATCTATACGTAATACGTAATGTAACGTGTACGTACTCACTCAACGAAGGAACGGAAAAGGAGAGCACGTGGAAAATTGGGAAAGACTTGTCTTCCAAGTTACGTTTACGTTACAACATTTCCAGGGGCAGGGGCAGGAGAATGCAGAATGCGGAATGCGGTGGTGAGGTTTGGTTAGGTTGGACTTGGACCTCAATACCAATCTTTAATTGAGTGGAAAGACTCAATTAAACCCAAATTGGGATAACTCATTTCATCCCACGCTAATAAATTGTTGACTCGATCAAACCCAAATCAAATCAACGACTGGAAAGATTCTAATGAGAAAAACTGTGTACCTATGTATTAGGTTAGGGATGTATGTGAGTAGAAGAACCTTATCCACGTTCACATCACAAATTAGGCATAATTCAACAGGAAAAAATTTAGTCTGACTAATCGCACATGTGTAATTGTACGGAATTCCTAATTTGGAAGTTTATATAGTTTACAAAATGTTGTTTTGAGTAGAACAATGGGTGTGGAAGAGTTTGTGTTTGTGCATGTAAAATATTAGTTGACGTGAGGTTAAACCTCCTGAAGGCTTCTACTTCCGAGTTTTGTTGAGAATCAATGGGGCGAGAGAGAGAGAGAGAGAAAGAGGGAGAACTCATTTTGTAATTTTTGCATTCCAGACCAGAGTCAAGTTCCAGGTATTTACGACAAGGGAAATGACAACGGAAAGGAAGTCAAGCCATAAACTTATTCTGACGACTCGCTTCGCTCCTTTGGAGACAAATTTTGCAATGAATGCAAGTTAAACCCAGAAGAGCATCTCAGCCTCAGCTCAGCTACTTTTCTTATTCTAAATTCTAACCTTAGCTGCAAGCGGCATTCAAAATCACAAAGCCCAAAACCAGGAAGGAATACAGAATCCTATTCTCAGTCTAACTCCGGGTGTTCCCGTCCGTTGATTCCAGTAGTGCAGTGTAATATGGCACAAACCAACTAGCTAGTCTAGTATATGTAGCATCTTCTCGTATTACAAGGATGTGTACCAAAGAACACGACATACCAATCCAACGTAAGGATTTAGAGCTTTTAATGCCAAAGTTACAACTGTAAAGCGTCAACTCCATAGGAAAACAGTTCAACCCATGGAATTTCAAAACAAATAAACCTGTCTTAAGCTACAAGGCTTAATTCAACTCACAGGAAAAACACACAGCACATTACTCTGAAGAATGTCAATGTAATGTAGAAAGACACAAAATACTGTACACCTTATATTATGCAAATCCAATTTTCCTTCCAAACATCCATCTCAGCTACTTTCTCCAAGTCTAGACCCAAGAGATACCTACCCCCCTAATTTATCAATTGACAAAACCGTAGTGGATACTATCCTTAAATGTCAAGCTGAGATGAGCAAATGAATCTTAATTCCTTTGAAGTCATTATCAGGATTCTTTCCGGGCCTCTGATCTCTGCTCCGCTGCATGGGTCGATTAGTGGGGATGTGACTGTTGAAGTCGAATAAAAAACCCTCCAAAAAGCAAATGAAAAGCCAGTTGAGATGTTGGGACCAGTGTAACAAAAATCTTTCTTTTTTGGGAAAGCATTCCCTACAGAAAATGAAAAGGGCGATTTATATAAGGAAGTCGTCCTCGCTTGGATTTCAAATAGTTGTAGAGCCCATAAAAGAAATAAAAAAGGGATCCAATCTATAAACCTCAAATTGAACGAGTTTTTTCTCTAATAAGCGGCTCAATTCATATCACCACATTCTAATAGACATTTAGTATGATTTGTCGACACTTCCCACCTCGATAAAAAAAAACTAAACTACTTATTACTACCACAAATAAATTCAAGGGGCTATTAAATTAAATTTAAACATCTGCTTAGTCGTTAGCGTAGTTTGCGCGTCAGATCGACGTTGAGAAATACTCTTATACCCTTCACTTCTTTTCCCATGATGCACGGAATGCACACGTTAGGAAGATTATTCCACCTCAGTACGACTGTGTGAAGAAACAAAAACGTGTTCCACATTCCAAATCTTTCTAGCACACACACATTTTTCTTTCTTTTTTTCCCCCAAATTAAGTATTCCTTTTAAAAGAGGAAAAGGAAAGATTTGGTGGAGTGAAAAATGTGAGTTGGAGAAAGAATTACCTTTCACTTGAAAGAACTTCCTTCTTTCAAGGAGAAAAAAAAACTTGAGTGAGAGGTCGAAAAGCTGCTAAAGGCAACTTTATCCACCACAGACCTTGCTCTGCTCTTTTATCCCCACCACATGATACATACACACATACACGAACTTGGCCACAAGGACGGTAACGTCATGCGGCACACTTCGCGTCGGCACAAGTTCGTAATGTCTGGTCTGAGTGACTGGAGAAAATTTGAAGGTGAGGTGAAAGACGTTAAATGAAATTATATTACTGTATATACTGGTGGTCCGCGTACAACTGAACAGACTCGTCCTGGTCTTCGCCTCCTGTCATCTCACAAGTGATGTTGTCAACTCTTATCTTCAGACTCACAAAATGCAGTCAGAAGTTCAAATACGAAATAGTACAAATTTCATCAAAGTGCAGGACTGCATTGAAAGTTGGGATTTGTGAAAAGCATGATGTGTCAGTATTGACATGCAGTGCTTAAGGAATTCGCAGTTAAATTAATGCAATTCGTCTTGACTCTTACTTCAGTCCTTCAGCTAAAGTTTATTGAGTTTTGTATCACAGTCGGTTGCATTGTAATATATGATTAGACTAATTGTAAGATCAAGCTTTATCAAAAAAATCTGAATGTATCACTCATAAATAGACCTAAAGAAGCGCTTCTGTAGTCTCGCTGGAATTTTACACATAGGGTATTTGGTATGGAACTCACGAACAAAGTTTACGCAGGTCCGGAACCCAAACTGTCAACTGTGTCGGTCAGTACGAAAAGAGTTGTCTTGCATTCCTAAATAAATTCCTCTACTCTTTGTGTTGACGTCGGAATTCCGGTGACCATTCTTTGTCATACATTTCGTACCACAATCTTCTCCAACTTTCTTCGCATGTTCAATGACTAGTCATGTTCCTTTTAACGTTTTTTTAGAAAAAAATATATAAAATGTCACAATCTGCTGTTCATATAAATACTGTCTTGCAAAATATCACATATTGTGTTTGAGAGTGTTGAACATCTTAGATCACATAATTGGCTTTATCATCTAACTCTAATACCCTGATTTAAAAAATGTATAAAAAATAAAAATAAGTGGAGAAATCCTTCACATTTGATGGTAGTCTTACTAATTGACGAAATAGTGGTCTAAAAGTCCATGCGGCATGACTATGATTGCTGAGATAGGCCGCACGCTAAATCTTTCAAAAACAAAAAGCGGTGGCGTATTTTAATATAAACTTCATGAGGTTTGAAGACACCCATCTGAGATGTGACCCAGGAAGTGAAAGTACAGGTAAGTCCGAGTTACATTCTTTCCAGCATAATGTCTTGAAGGAATCCCAACTTACCTGGAAAAGCAAACAAAATGAACAAAGTGATTAATTGCCTTTTCTCTTCCAAAACTCCCATTAAGCACAATGTAAATCTCTCTTACAATCCCAACAATTGTCTCACCCGACACTAAATCAATTTTAAATAGCTAATATTCCTAGACAAATTACCTTCTTGACTTATTAATGTGTTCCAACTTTTACCAGGAACCTCCCTACTCTCTGCAGAGTAGAAAAGGAAGTTCAGATTCAGATTCATTCAGAAATGTGAAGAAATGGAATGGCACTTCCACTTCAACTTTGCAATTCAATGCATACGTTATATGGATTATCCATACTTCAATTTCAAATTGCCTTGGCTCAAAAAAAAAATTCAACATTCCCACCCTAGTCCAGTACCCCAGACAAGTTTTCCATCATTTTTATTCACTTTCTTTTAGTACGGGGAGAATTTTAATACCAATCCAGTCAGGCAGTCTCAGACTCAGCATCCCATTTTTGTTCCCACCAACGTACCAAGACATGGGAATGTGGACCAATTCTACCAAGGGATCTCATCTCAACTCACATTTCTATAAGGTGAATAGGTGCGGATATAAAGAAAAAGTGTATGAGGAGAACTATTCCTACGTAGTAGTATTTTTTTTTACTGAAATCCTTCCGTTCAACCAAAACCATACGATCCCACGTGGAATCCCTTGGAATAGAGTGAACGAAACAGATTGTGTGATTGGAAATATGCAAACCACAGCACATTCGATCAGTGGGAAGCACATGAGACTTCATCCGGGTGGTGTTTCGCCAAGTCTCTGTCTGTCTGAACCGATGAAGAGAAAAGTAGGAAAATGGGAGCATCAACGGAATTCAAAAAAAAACAGGAAAGAAGAAGTCCTACAATTCAATCTTTCCTTACCACAGCCGCAGCCGGGTCCCTGGGTCAGACAAAATTCCTTCTAGTTTCTACAGAAAATACAATGCCAGTTCACTTCACATTGCCGGCCTGCGATTATAGATACAGATACAGCTGTGTGCCTGCCTCCTCGACCCAATAAACTCACATTATTATTACTTTATTAGGAACTTTAGTACAGAAAGTACCTCTCTTAGTCCATGCAGAATATATACGGAGTGGACTACAAGCTTTATTTATTGTAGTCTAAATAATAAACAGGAAGCCAGCCCTGCGGTTTCTAATGCTTCACTTCGCCTTCGGTTAGAAACCAAATACGAGATGAATCCGACATCGAGTTAGCACCGGGTACGGACTTAGACACATGGTAGGTGGAAAAGCCGGGTTATAAATGCTGTAATATTCGAGAATTCGAGTTTCATTTAAAAATGAAAGGATCTGTAAAGGACATTCCAAACTTTTCATTCATTCGGAGAGTTATCCGTGCTGGAAATCTAGTAAACTGTGGAACGGACTCGTCTTGACTCTAAAATTTATCGAGTTACAAAAATAAAGGAATATTTTATCAGTCAGCACAGTGCAAGCTGAAGCATGAAACTATGAAATTGACGACCTCATTAAAATGACATGATTTAAGGAAAATAAGATACTAATCCAGATAATCATAACAGGCGGAAAATAATGGGCCATTTCTGAAGGATAACTTTTGCTCTGATAACTTTTAATGGGGTGGTCCGGAGAGTTGAATAAATGGGTTCCTTGTCATTGGTACGTTTCCTTGAACAACTTTCTACGGCTATTACATGATTATTCCGGGTTAATAAGTACGATTCGAAGGTGTTAAGTTGAAATCAGTGGAATGTAATCAGGATTGCAGAATATTTGAAAATCCGTAACTTACATTTAAACATCCTAGGAGTTCTAAAATGAACATGAAGGCCAAACTTATCACACACATATTTCTAGAATCGTGAACACACGTATTCTAAAGAAAACTCAGTTTCCATGAAAAAGTCAATAGTTGATAATGGGTCCAAGCATTAATTTTATCGAGAGAAAACCTTGAAGAACGTTTTTGAGCAATCAGTAAAGGATTTCTTGAAAGGAATTCCTTGCACCACCATGGATGACTAACGAGGGTGAAAGCAAGGGCATGTTACACGGAGAAAGGAAGTGAAAAGAAATCATATTGGGAGAAATAAATCCAGATCGGATTTATTCCAATGCTCAACTCATAAGCTCCAACATAGACTCAAAATACGTCAAAGTCAGGGCAGACTGAGAATTCACCATTAGTCTTCTTCCTTCCATATAATTCTAAAAAAAACCCCTTCTCCCAAAACACATTCCTTTCAATAGAGGGAAATGGAAAAACCAATCCAACAGTAAACATTTCAATTTTCAATTCATTTCTTTTGAGAAATAGTTGGATTTATAACAATTTTGAACAATTTTTAGTGAGCGTGTCTCAAAATGTCAAACTTTGACTCGTGCTTTATCTTTGTTTTTCACCACTGGTTTATCCGTCGAACGAAATCTCTAGTTGATTCAAAGATTTTCATGGTAAAATAGAAACTGCTTTGTTAGCTCAACTATGTATTGACAAAATCTTTAAGATCATTCTGTTTCTGTTTACTGTACACACTACATGAATTCTCTATTTCCTCTGCCCTGAGCTAAACCGGCACACAAATATCTCACCTTGCCACATTAAATTAATTATCAATGGCAGAGTTCACAGGGCTAATTGTGAGAGAACCTGACTTCTGGTGCACACACCCTTTGGTAAGAGCTAGAAATGTGAAATTCCTTTATAGAGTCAGAAATGTTACTATAAATAGCTGAGAAACCTTCTGCTCCAATGTCTATATGTCTGAGTGAAACAATATGAGGAATGAAATTTCAATTTCAGTTTGATGTGGTCTGGTGTTGCTCCCAGACTGTAATTATCGACCATACCTAAGACTAGAACTACGCGCAATCAACACCCTAATGGTACATAACTATGAGATGAGAAATCAATGGCAAATATCCTAGAGGTTGCTCTCATTTTCTCATCGACCACATGGACCACGGACCATGAGGAACAAATGTGGCAAAATGAAAAGTCAGCCCCGGTTCCCATTCTCTACAAATTACAAAGGAATTCATTCTAACATGGGCTCAAAATTACATACAAGAATAGTATATAGACGTGTAAGGATAAAGAAAAGCGTAACTGTAACTGTAAGTGCACTGTCGGTCTATCTGTAAGACTCTCCCTCAAAAACATAATGAAGGCAATGAAGCGGAGGACAACTGACTGCTATTCTTATTTTCTCCAATTCCATAAAGAAGTCACACAGAGCTACATAGACATACTGGGATTCTCAGAACAAAACAAAACTTTGAGAGTTGAGAGAATGTGAGGTTTAATGACAAAGGTGGGTAATTTAGCTCAAAACGGAAATACATTTATCTCTCTCTCTGAAGAAGCACAGAAACCCAGTCACCCAACCCACAAATGAAGATCAACTCAAGCAAAAGTCTAACTCGACTTTCCTTCTTTACAAAAAAATAGAAAGAATCCTAAGAAGTTCAAAAATAACAATGTCAGAGAAGGAGGAGGAGGGAGGGTTTTCACAGTAGTGTAGTGCAGTGCAATGCAATACACCCGTTCTTTTTCACATTAGCCTCTTATCTTAGCATCATTCTTTTCGTGTTTTTACCGGGACATGGTTCTTTTAGTTTTTCCATGAAGATAGTTCTCTCGGCCCAGAAAAAGAGTCAAAGAATAAAGGAAAGTAGAGTGAGGCAGTTAGACAACCATGGCGGCCCCGGTGTAATGCAATGTGATGAGACAACCGAGATAAAAGGAACTACGATGGAACGCGCGGAAGAAAACTGAACTTGGTCTTGGAATTCTTAGACAGAGAAGAGATGTGGAAAATGTGAATGTTGGGTTGGGTTGGGTGGATGCTGCGGCGGATTTTGTTGGACCAACCACTCCAAGTCCTTCTTCTCTCATGTTCCACTCCACATTTTATGGGAAGAACGTGCTCTCAGGTTTGAGGTAAGTACCATCTTAAACAGAAATAAGACATGGACCGAGTGGGAAAACAAAGAATGCGAAAACTTAAAATAAGGGACAACTTATAGGCCCCTTAAGAACACTTTCCAAATTCTTATAACACTTCAACTCACAAAAAATATTCTACTCACATCATGGCACAGATTTTCTACCTTCTGAGCTGCATGCAGATTTTACGTTACAAAAAGGGATCAAATTTCAAGTGTAAAGAGTTATGGTCTAAATCTAATTGCACTCGGTTATCTCCAGTTCGCCAAAGAAATACTAATTAATCAGTTTACAGGCATTGTTACTCTGCGATTCCCATTTTTAGCACAGGAGTGAATTTAATCGAGTTTTGGGATAAAATGGGACCACAACTATACAAACCGTTAAAATCACAATTTTCTACACCCAAGATAGTTTGACGATATAAAATTATATAAAATATAAACCATCAACCCAGCGTTGTAAATCATATTCTTCTAGATAAAATCATTCAAGCAATTTAATCCAAAATTTCTATCAAAATTTAAATTGTTCTTTGGAAATAACCCCACTTCCAAGAAGGTAGAATGCCAATAACCTTACAACCACATGCTACCACATCCTGACTGTACACACAGAAAAATAAAACATCCCAACTCACTCCCAGTAATTGCTTCCCTGCCCTCTTTCCTAAAACAGTCTACCATTACAATAATTTCACCAATAAGGACCATACAGGAAGATATACGGGAGGATGATAGGGAAGAAAATGGAAAGAGCGCCAGACTCAGCAAAAATAAAAGATAAACGAGGGATAGGATATAGAATGACAAGTAAGACACAACATGAGATGTCACATATAGAGTTCCACTTGAGCACTTCCTCTTTTTCCTCCCTTCAAGGAGTAGAGTTAGAGGGACAGCTGGTCTTTATGCTTTAAACCCAAAAAAGAGGTTCTTCATCATGATTAGACCATTCAAGATGACCCATGTTTCCAATTTTGGTTTTCTCCAGATTCTCTTGGTATTTTTTTACTCTCTCCGTTGACCTGCCCCTGTCCCTTCCTCTACTTCTAGCTTCTCTCTCTCCACACTGTATTTCCTGGAGTCATTCATTCTCCTCAACAAGCACCTATAGCCAGTGTCTTGATCTCTTTGAAACTATCTCATACATAATCCCTTCTGTTGAAATCTCAGAGCATTCAAGCATTGGATTCCACTCACTCCCACTCACTCCCACTCTCAACATTACTTTCTCCCGTACATAGTGCAGTACAGTGTACCATCATGTTGACCCAAGTTTTCTCCTTTCCATCATTTCATGTCATACACTTTCTACTGGAAAATGTTGAAGACTGTGGCTCAACATGACATAACAAGAGTGTGGTCACACTTATACTGTAAACATGTATATGTCGTGGTCAGCAGGACTCCAGGACGCCACGAGCTACTTAATTTTGAGTGACTCCGGAAAGTATTCAAACGCAATAATACATTTGGTCTTCTCATTATTGCCTGATTGCAATTATTATGTTACCTGAATAGGCATTGGAATGCGCTTTCAGTTTTGGAGACTTGGCGTCATTAATTGACCCGTCGGTGGAAGTACCACTCCGGGTCAACCTGACTCTTGGTCTTGGGTTACGACACATATTTTACTCCTTGTAATACTTTCTACGCATCTGACTTACACAAAACGTATACTCCAATCTTCCACATTGGATTGTGTTCCAAAAACCTTCATATATATAAGTTCTCTATAACTCATCTCTTTATTCTCCTTCCACTTCCTTGCCTCCAATCCGAACTTTTCTGGCGGATAATTATCCTTTCTCTGCCTCCATACCTTTCACACACTCAACTTTACACATGACAGCCACAGCCACACAGCAATGTCAAATCATACATGCTTTCTTTGAACATATTTACCCAAGTATGAGAATCATCTCTACAGAGAAGAACTGAACTCACCCACTCCACTTTGACTCTAGTCTTCAGGTTTATTTCACGTATAAGCTTGCAAACAGTAAAAGCAAACCGATGAACCGAATACCTTGTACACAAGAGTTATAGGACATAGATTTCGACGCTCAAAGCAATTCGTAAAATTTCCACTTTAAGAGTCTCTTGGCTTACGTTAATTTTATCCGATTTACCACAACTCATTCAAGGTGAGCTGACTAAAGTTATATGTCGAGGTCAAAAGTATCCTTGTGACGCGGTCGATCGGACATGTACCGTTAACTTGAAATAAAAGACGGTACAGATTAGTACAGATTATGATCTGAAAAAAGTTTAGTGGAAGCACCATACTTAGAATACAATAAACCGAGTAGAATATTTATACAAATACCACGTGCTGACAGTGAAGTTCAATCAGCCAACAGTAAAATGAAGCGAAATACACGGTTCCAATTGGTATTACCCTAAGAAAAGATCATTCTGGCTGATTTTTAAACTTACAAAAAGTTCACAGTTTTAAATCAAATTATTACATTTTGTATTACATAGTATGCGTGTAACCGATGCTCCCATAAATATATTTTACACTGATTATGTTATTTGATGGTTTTCTTCCAAATACCAAATTCCTATCTCCAAAGACTGAATTAGGAATTCAGCTTGCGTTACCCAATCATTCAAATTGAGATGCATTTTCCTGAATGCCTTAGCCCAGAGAGTACATGATATTTTAGATTTTCACAATCCACAAATTCCACCACAACAAGAGACAGAGGAGAGGGTTGAGTGAAAAACCTGTCGTGCCCTGTTGATTCTTTCCGGTTTGAGTTGAAAGGGTAAGATACCCCAAAGGATCGATTTTTTGAACTTCGTTCAAGGACCTTAACATGTCTTCATGCCTTACATTTTATGTTGGGTTGAGTAGACAGGAGACGAGAGAGATTCCAAAAGACTCTTGAGAAACACCAAAGGAAAATGTACCGCGAGTAGTAGTTGGGACTCGTCGAGAAAGAGAGAGACTTATATTGGAATTTCATCAGATCCATTTGCTTCCAACTTCCTGTGTGCTTCTATTTTCATATACGGCACACAACACAGTGCGGGGATTGCACTGAAAATTTGTGAAGCATGAGGAGCCGAGGACTAACTTTTATATTTGATTCACCTTTTATATTTATTTATTCAAGAGTCAGCCGAGTGAAAGTAGAAGAGCGAAGCGGAGTTGACGGCGACAACAGCACTGTCAAATATTTTTTTCCGAGTTTCAATAGTTTCTAAGTAAGTGGATCCACTAATGAAATGTATGTGAGTCGAGAAACATTGAGACAAAATAAGAACACTTGAATGACTGTTAGAAAAGAGCTGCTCAGAAGCAAATAAATTTTTGTCGTATGCAGGCAAATCTTCTCATGTCTCTACGTGCCCTGTGTAACAGACTCAAAGGTTTTCGTCAGCTAAGTTAATATTAATATTTAAAGGTCAGAGTAGACAATTCTTTATTTGATAAGTTTGAAACAGATCTTAACTTTCTCAGTGGCTATAAGTGGCACTTGAGTATAAAATATGAAATCAGTATTCTAAACAAAACTGAAGTTTTAATTACTTTATATTATCGTAATTTCTGAAGAGGTGACGAGCAGCACTTCTAAAAAATGGAATTGCATAACACGAATAGCCGGCAGGACATGGTTACATTTCTTAGTGAATGCGTGTGTATTATCTTACAATGTAGCTTAGGGAAGGAATTGAAGAATTACACAATGTCTGCCAGAGGAGTCGACGCCTACTCATAAAGAAGAGCAGATTCTCTGACTCAGTCCCTTTGTGATTAAACTATAACGGACTGACTAAATAAACTAGTTTTCTGTCTGTGTTTCCAAGTAGGATTCCATAAGAAGTCAAGGGCATGCTGAATACACTTAAAGATATAGCTTGAAAGTGGGTTGTAAATGGAGTTAGTCTTGCAATGCAATGTAGTGCAAATACATTTTAAGTGATGCAGAGCGTAGTACAAGTACAATGTAGTGTTAATTGACTCATTCAAAACAATCCCAGAACAAGAAACAAAACACTCATTTGGCCACTAATACAAGTAGTTAACAACTCCTTAGACTTGTATATCTCTTACTTTTTTTTTTGAAGCGAGACAAATATGAACTCGGAAGAGGACCAA
Organism: Protaphorura tricampata; assembly: GCA_034698835.1. Classification (NCBI taxonomy): domain Eukaryota; kingdom Metazoa; phylum Arthropoda; class Collembola; order Poduromorpha; family Onychiuridae; genus Protaphorura; species Protaphorura tricampata. The sequence goes on from JAQGCB010000291.1 coordinate 16,585, forward strand.
AAACACACTATTCCCATTGCCATGCCTTGAAGTGAATAAATGAAAATCCATTAGCATATGAATGAACCATCAATCGTTCCAGAGGAAGAGTTCAAGTCACACAATAATATCAAATGATCCATTCACTTTTCCTCATTTCCCCAACATGCAAACATTCAAAGGGCCACTAACCCCCACTTCTGACGATTAGCTCTATGTACACACTTCACACACAACTCCATATCTTAAGCGTATTTAACTCTCGTCATTTTCTTGGCAGTATTTTAGCAACAATCCCACTATGTGTGTACGTAAGTATTAAAACTCATTACGTGGTCTGGAACATCTGAAGGTTTCAGGTTAACTGGCTTCAGCCCACACTAGTCATAATACTCTGAATTTGGAGAAGAAGAGTTGTCATTTAAAATTTTTACTTTACTTCCAACAGTGTGAGCAAACACACCTTATACTGCAAAAAAAAACTATATCATAAGAGGAAATTGCTTTTCATTTGATTTGGCTGAAGTGCTTTTCTATGTTGCGCTAAAAGTCTAGAGCTGATGAATTTCAGCTCGGGTCACGAGTAATTTTCATGAGTCGAATGGCCTTGTATTTCAGATGGTTGAGCGAGCGAATCGAAAATACATTTTATTGGCTAGATAGAATATCTTCCATTTTAGATTCCAGAGAATTACAGAAAACTCGGAAAAGTATAAAAGTATACGATTCTGTGCTTTTCTGAGTTTTTCGCATTACGAAAGGTTGTCAAGTTGTCTGCAAAAACCATTAGTTCTAAAAGTTAGTATGACTGGTTGCAGGTATTAATTTTTCTTTCACGTTTAAATGACAGCGTCGTCTTATGACGAGTCAAACACAGACACCTGAATTCAGGTTTTCGCAGAAATTGCGTGAAAGATCATGATTAAAATGTGAGAAATCCTGACCAAACCACGACTCAAAATTTCATATGCCGACCATATCTTCACATTCGTGACTTGGTTAGACACCTGATAAACGGACATCCTGAAGATTTCAGAGCTTTTCCATGTGAGAAATCAAATAGTTAGTTCATCTTGATTACGCACCAGAATTTTCAATAAAAGTGTCTATTCTGATCCCAATTTACATTAAAATCTTGTCAATTAGTTCACATTAGTCCCTGAATGATAAAATCGAGCCAAACACAACATGTGCTCCAAAGATAATATACATAATTTTCTTGGAACCGATATCGTGGCATGTGCCTTGCACAATGACACTTGTAGAACTTAAGTTACAAGTTGGAGTTAAGAGTCAATTGCACGCGCGTTAAATCGTAAAAACCAGACGGGAAATGAGAAGCAAGCCCACTTGAAGAAATTATCTTTTTAATCTCCTCCAAGTTGGTTTTGGTCCATGGCCCAAGTTGGTATGCGGATGCTGCGGCGCGGGAGGGATGTGTCAAACCCAACAAAATCTTGAGTTTCCCTCTTATTTCCATGAAAGCCTTAAGTAAAACCAACTGCTTGTCTCCTGTCATATTAAGATCAACTATTGCCCATTCAATTTACGTCAAGCGTTATCATCACATAAAGATTCATTGAGTCTATGTGTAAGAGAATGGGCTGTGAAAGCAAAAACCAACCAAATAGACTCCACTATCTCATACAATCATCTCAACCATGTTGTCTACAACCATTCTGATTGAATATCTCTTGTTTTAGTGCCTATTATAGAGGAATTTACGATCTAATATTAGACGTAAACTCACGCTCTCAAAATCTCCCGCATATCTCCTTTCATCAATGCACTTCTAATTTAATTCAAGGGCACATTCCATTTAATTAAGCTTAGTCGCCACGCACTGCTGTGTAGAATGGGCCAAAAATACGTTCCCTTTCGTACAATTTCAAAACTTAAGTTCGATCTACGTAAAATCTGTCCAATTCTGGTCATGTGATTATGGGTGTTGGTGAAAGCATAGTGCAAAGAATTAAGCAGACGGATGTTCTGATTCCCATGTTTCCGTTTGGTGGTTTATGTATTTATGTTTCCATTCCATCCATTGCCACCAGAGCGTCTCTAAACTTAATACCTAATACAATGCAGTAGCTTTAACAAAAAAACAAATTTAATACATATTCATAAACTGAGTACAAGCAAATACTCAAGAAATGCGAGCTAGGCGAAAACTAAGGGATAAAGATACGACCTAGTTGAAATACAAACTGAGTATTTACATTGGTGAAAACTTCTGTACCCATCCAGCAAGTAAAACCGTGGCCTATACAAACTTAAACGAATTTGTTCAACGATGTTACGCTACGCATTTCATGCGGAAACGAATATTTTTTTTGTGGAAAAAATATGGGACGCATGCATTTATATCCAACTCCTAGTGTACTTTTTACTTCCGTGGTGGAATGGAGAGTTTAGGGAAAAGTACTACTGCTACTCCCGAATGCTCCACAAGATTCGTTTTCTAGTTTTCTAGAAGAAGATTCGTAAGGGAAACCAACTTCTCAATGCCAACTAGACTGCCCTGACTACTTGGAAAGGTCTATTGAGAATACTATTTGTAAATTGAGCAAAACTATCTTGACTTGACTTGAGAAAAAAGAAAAAGAACAGAGTAGTAGTTCTAGTACATTCAACTACTCTGGATTAGAGAAATTGCTCAGAGGGTTTGGAGTCTGGAGCAAAAGCCCCAGAACAGGGACATTTTTTTTTGAAACCTTAAACCGGCTAACACTACACACTCTACCCCGTAAACTGATGGACCACAGCTTAGTCAAAGTATTATCCGTCTACGTTGGAATCGAATCGCTTGACGAATAATAAGTTAAGATGATCGATTTCGTCGTGGGTTCATGTATGTATGGTCTTAAACTCTACAATGTTCTTCTCATGCGAAATCCAAGGGGTACCTACATACGTACCAAGTTAAAATGCCTTGAAGCAAAAATGAAAATGGGAAAGGGATGGAAATCTCTTTTTTGCAAAAGTAAACCCGCATGACACATGGCCCCAAGATAGTGATAAGCTTCCTTTCCCCGTTTTCTGGAACGAATAGGCAGGAAAAAAGCAAACAGTGGAAGAATATTCTATACGTGTGCAAGGTACGGATGATCATTGGAGCTGTGGGAGTAAAATATACTTCAGGCGTATCTGGCAAGAAAAAAATTGCGAAGAAAAAAAAAGTTGGGAAAGATTATCACCGAATTAAAAAAGAATTATACGGGGGGCTCGGAAGCGGTCTGTATGAGAAAGTTTGCTGTGACATTGAAAAGTACTATGAGGAAAAAAAAGTTTTGTACCATCGTAGGTAACGTAGACAAAGAATAGAATGAATGAAAAGAAGAGGCTAGAAAAAACGTAGATCGACGAAATCGAATATAGTTCGTTTTGCCAAATACGAAATCATCTGGACGTGAGACTTTTGCAAAAGAAAAAAAAGAGAAGAAAAAAAAAGTTCTCCTTTTCTCTCCTTTTCCACAAGTTAAGCTAATGGTTTGAGCCTCTCCTCTGATATATCTAGACACGATAAGGTATTCAAGTGGTTTCGCACGTCAGACTCACATCAGTCCCTCCACTAAGCTTAAAAGCAAACATCGGTGACAGTTTTAGACTTACTGATTGTAGTTTAGTTGTTTCTATACTATACTTGAGGTTACCTTCTTCATCCTAGGATTTTAGAGATTCTACTTGCCCCCTCAAAAATTAAATTTACAAGAGACCAAGTCAAGTCAAGTCAAGTCAAGTCGTCGGACACATTTAGAGAATAACAAAACCGAACCGACCGATCCAAGTCAAACCTTTTAAGAATATTCTATGTGTGTTACTACTACTGTACATTCGGAGGTTTAGCTCCTGAAACTGTTCAAAAAAATGGATGGGAATGAAAGGGAATGGAATCTTCTTCTTCCTTGCAATAATAACTGTGAGAGGAGAAAAGTGGGAGGAGACATGAGATATACATTTCACTCTAGTCACTAGTCTCGTTCTTCCTTCATTCGCTTCAAAAGGTCGTTCGTTCACGTCAAATTTTTTGGACAAAAGTAAATATTTACTTCTTCTCTTCATCAACTGATGAATCATGTTCCGGTCGTTGAATTTTCTTCAAACTGATGAACAAGACTAGGGCTGTCTACCCACTGCACTCCAATGCAATGGAACACTCACTACACTCACCCAGGCACACAGAGCTAGATGGTCGGTTGGTCGGGACGGGAGTCGGGATGATGTCCCAATTTCTTTTTAATATTTTTCTTATATCAAGACCGGAGCCAACCAGCCAACGCTACAAAACTTGTTTTCGTTTTCTCAATCTTTTCTAGTTTTCTCTGACTTCCTGAAGATAAATTCAAGACTTTCCAAATAGTAAGCTATACTTGGAGTGTTTCTTCTTCACAAGGATCTTCAGTTAGAAAACTACAATGGAGAGAAAGCTCTCCCAGGAAATTGCAATTCGAGAGTTGATACTTAATATATTAATTTGTTGTTGACATTTACCACACCCATCGAATAACTCATCTTTAGAGTCAACAACCGGGGTCAAAGAATCAAACACACTTTGTAGATATAAAACCTACAATAGAAATCTTAAAAACAACTCGATGTGTACATTTTAACCACTCAAAACATTCCATTTCATTTTTATTGGAGAAATTAATTTTGAAAACGTTAAACATTTTAACTAGGCTCAATTAAGTGTAAGGACTCAGGTGAAAAGGTCAAGGGTGCCCACTACAAAGGCGGTACCCTAAGGTGTGCAATCAAGTAAAATTTAAGTGAATTATGTCGCCTGGGTTCGAGTGGTTTTTCGAGTGGAGACATGCACAAACCGAACAAACCGAAGAGTAAAATTTCAGCCGAATCCAAGAGAGTTGGAGTCTGACTGACAGCAAGAAAAGAACCGTACATTGTAGTTACCACATAAAGAAATAGTTATGTACAAGGTAGCATTTTTATCATTTGACAGCCCATACATGTCACCAACAATACGAAGGAGACTTGAAGTGAAAGTAAGGTATAAGGATAGAAGTTATAGTCCAGAGTTCGAGTCAGAGTACAAGACAGGGATGTAGAAGTGGAGTGCAAACCCATGATTTGTTACTCTGGTTGACATTTTCTCACCGTTTTCTAATCTGAACCAATCCAAAGTAGAATTCGAAAGGAACCAGACTTCGATCCACATGTTCAACAGAAGGAAAATTGGTCAAATGGGCGAAGAAGTCTTGGAAAGAGTACGAAAAAAAATGCTACACACGTCTTTGGAGAAAGCAAGAGCAACACGACACACCAGTACAGTTTCAAGAGAAATGATAAATGTGATAGAAAATAAATACATGCTCTACGAACTCCGTGAAGGCAACACGACGCAACGTCTCTAACACTGTCACAGAAAGAAAGAGAAAGACGGAAAATTCTGGAGACAGAAGAAATAAAAGTGAACTTGTTCATGGTGAGAAATGTATTAAACCACTCTGACGGCTAATCTCTAATATCCTTTCAATCCTCTACCAATAGAAAGTCTTATTTACCTTCTAGTGTAGACACAGGCACCCACAATAGAAATTAAAAATGATGCCACTTCTTTTGTAAACTTATTAACAGGGAGGAAAACACGTAATACTGTGGTATTATTTAATTTGGGCGAAGATGTATTAAAATGTGATGAATTAATTCGTTCTAACAGACAATTATACTCTTCTTCATTCTTATTTTCATAATGACCCAAAATAATTAAAAATGTACAACCGAAAAATCGAAATATAAACTTTCTTCATGAGTCTGCGCAAGTATTTCTAACATCGAGCATATAAATTCTTGTGGTTTGAAAGTCGTGTTAATTAGAAGTTCTCTCTGCATCTGCAATCACGTGGGCCGCTATTACCGGATGGATAATTTCTTGGCTCTTGACCTTACACGATCTTCTGGAATCATTCTGAAGTCAACATAAATGATCTAGACTACCTACTTGTAGGTTCGGCCATCGACAATTTGGAGAAAGCAATTCATACAAATGACGCCCCTGGCCTTTGGAGGATATTAATTTAGTATTAGCCCATAACCAAAGTAAAAATGAAGTTGTTTGAACCCAACTTATTAGTTCAATAAAGAAGAAAAGTGGAACATCAAGTGAAACAGTTATTGCCTTAAGTAGTATTCCATCTAATTTCAAAAAAGAGAAATTGGTCATCATTTGAGATCAACAGGAAGACTTGCTCAGCGGAGTGGAAGTAAATAACTACTTCACTTTGACATAAAATAAAGCTCAATACGTACTAGTAATCTGTGCACATAATGACTGACTACGTACAAGGGATCCTCCCTGTAGGTTAAATTCAATTTTAATAGAAGTCATTATATAGGCATTTCATTATATAAATCTCCTCGTCACGTATATAATGATTTCGGTAGCAGATAAAATTAATTCTACTAACCTTATTGGGATAAGTTCGAAAGGCTTGGGTGATTTCAAAAATTTCAAATAACGAACAAAAGTGATATCTGCTTAAGATAATTCTTCGACCGATTTTGGGTGCAACTAGTCTTTACGTGGTAAACGGTTTCCTCCTTAGACCCGTACTTCCCGGAAGGATAGGAGTCAACTAAATTGAAATTTTCATTAGTCTTTGAAGAAGAAAGCTCTTTAAAAGCAATGCGTATGTGGAGTCAGTGCAGCGCAGCGAGCCCAAGGCCCTCGAGGACATTGAACGAAACGAAATAAAGTTCAAAGAGAAAAATGGAACTAAATTAAAGTTAAAGAAAAATCCTAGACTCATTTCTTCCTGTAAAAGATTTAGTTCTTAGTGCGAACTGCGAACGCAAACGAAAGCACGTTAGGCTAGGTACTTTTTTATGGAGTGAAGTGGAAAAGTGACACAAGTCTTGGGAATATGAAGAGGATTGGAGTATTTCGACGAGTCTCTGGATTTCTCAAGTGTTGCGTTCTGTTATTAGAGAATTTGGGAAATGAGGCCTTTGACACATCATAAACAAGACTCGAACTCGACACCTCATTCTGCAACCGAATTCTGCGGGTCATTCTCGGGTGGAGAGAAGATAACGGAGACACAAATAATGTCGTCAACATTGTGAAAACTGCGAGTTTCCACTTCAATGTCATTTTAGTAGTCGTAGTCGAGTAGGAGTCAGCAGCTTTCATTTCTAGGCTCTACTCTAGGATGTAATTAAATACTCTCTAGTCGAAATTCAAACGAATAGAAGTGGATTTGTTGAGTTAGAGTGGATTATTTGATCTGACCTAATGCAATGGACTAAATACCAAAACCAGTGGCACACTCATTGGCCATCATCAATGCAGTGTGTAGTGTACAATGACGCAAACATCAGGTGCACACAAAAACCTACGTCAAGCGCTAAACTGACTCATGTCAGTGTTTCAGCTAATTAACCTGGCAAAGACTAAAATATCCGGGTCTCACACTGCAAAATTTCAATACTATCCGAGTACCATAAATGTTGGAAGTTCTTGTTACTTTCAATGGAAACCCTACATTTGTCCAACCAGTCAAGTCACAGTGAAAGGTATTTTTATATAGGAAATTATTTCTGCGTATCAATGATTATGTGTAGTATTAAGATTTACATCTAGTATCCTGAATTTTTTTTTAAATTGATGAACTTCATGTATATTTGTTTACAACAAAAACTAAAGTAACCCTCGAGTCCTGACTAAATTGACTGAAAAAGGATTTCCCGTTGGCTTTGAGGGTGTTTGTCTTCACTTTTTATCTCGAATTACAATTACAGCAGCAGGGCTGGCTCAACTTTGATCCATCACATGCTGGTAATTTTTCCTTTTTCGGTTTCCCGCTGTGCCTCTAACTCCAGACATTTACAAAAGAAGCCGAACTGATTTAATTCAACAAATCTCATTCGGAGTTCTTTCTTAAACAAAATGATTCAGCTAATCCATATACACTTCCAAAAAAGGGTAAACTAACCCTCCAGTTGTTTTAAATTATCGTATGAGAAACAAATTAACACACAATGATTTATTCGGAGAAAGTTGAAATAGACAAGTTCAATATTTTGTCTAAACCTGAGAATGAAGATAATGACGGTCAGTTGTTGCGAAATTTGAGATACTATCTGTTGCGTCGCATTATGAATTTCAACGTATAATTTAAGTTCATGTATTATCTGCAAAATTGTAACATGTGGATTCTTATGGGACCCTTACAAATGGTAGACCCAATTGTACAGGCCACATCAGATGAAACATGTCTTTGACCTGTATGGTTTGTTAATTACCCATGTGTCTCATAAATGTATGGAATGTACTTGTTTTTAAGACATGTGGAGTTTTGCATGACCTCGGGATCTGGTAAATCCAATTCCCCATGCCATGTGAAAGGAAGCGTGCCATGCTCTGCTGGTATTATTGCATAATACAGCCGAGCATGTATGCATAAGAATTCCGTTGTTAGTTACGATTCACTAATATTATCTGTCTTTACCGTTAGGATTAACGTAATCTTATTTGTTCCAGACTTTTCCAGTTCATGTTATTATTTATATGCACCTGTAT